>JAZGTN010000213.1:1200000-1501715 GCA_037783415.1 Leptasterias polaris | reverse complement strand
AGGAAAAACAAACCAAAAAACTTTGAAACCGGGACCTTTTCTGAAAATGTCACTGATTACATTGCACTTACGAAACAAGTTATACATATCATGTACGGACAGGATAGGGATTTTCTGACTGCGCTAGGTTTTGGAAAGGTTTTAACTCAACCTTAAATCAGTTATAATAAGAAAAATAGAGTAACAGGAACTTTTATAGGAGAAGTCTCTCATGAATGAACACTCCTTGTTGCAAACTCATATCATATCGAGGGAAATTGATAAGTATTGTTTTGTAAAAAATAGTCTTGGCCTGACGGTTTAGCCCCAAGTAGAGTCTTTCTTGTTGAAGGCTAAAATGACAACACAACACACACAAAAGGTTATCTGGTGTACAGTGGCACTTGTCCCCCCAATTGATGTACTTGCCAGTAAAGATGGCATTTATCCAGGACGATTTTTATCGATTATTTTACGTTCACCTCACCCAAAAAGGAATTGTGCGTTGATGCAGCGTCCAGAATGGTGCCCTGTAATATGAAACATGCGAATTTGAGTTTACTTGGGGTCCAACATGGTTGCATTCATCCAGCTGCTTTGTTTGTGACATGCCAGGCAAACAACATCCTCGCAGTCCCTTAAAAAGAAAATTTGATTTAAGCTTTTTGAAAAATCGTAAGTTATTTCAGCAAAAAACCACAACATAAAACATTACATTAGTTATATATTTATAGTAGGCTTTGGGGAAATTACAAAGAGGCTACAGAGTATGGCCTCTGTTCCCTGGTTTGGGCTTGGTGCCCCTTCAAAAGTTTCTCAAAGACTTTAAGGTTTTCCAATGAGCCCTTTCAAAAATGAAAATGGACAATTGCCCTCTCAAAGACAAATTTCAGACCCTTGGAAAGGTTTTCCTTACATTGATGGATTTTTGGAAGAGTTACATTCCCCATCTCATACTTCAATAAACATTCGAGTCAACTGTGAAAGTTTGATCTAATTTGATGACAACGAAACAAGAGTTTTGCTTTATCCGTGATTTTATGCCAGCTCATTGTTTTTACTTCATCAGTGATTTTATGCAAGCTCATTATACCTGCTTATTTTGATTGCACCCATCGTTGTAATAGCAATAGTGATTTTGTTTGTTTATTCTTCTTCCTATTTCTTTTGTGGGGGGGGGGTGGGGTTGTGATGGGTTAAGGGTGAGGGTCATTGTCGACAATCCATGCTTTTTCTTCTAACTTTATCATTTCAGATGGGAAATAATTTTCTGATGATTGGACCGGTGTAAACTTCATAATCTGTCAGTGTCCGAATTGGCAGCTTCAGCTACAGTTACGGCTGCTTGCTAAGATTGTCCTGTTCTTAAACGCATGATGATGCAGTGATCAGCCAAAGCCATAGCCACCAAGTCAGATACAGCTTAGTGACATTTGTCAGATGAATCTAATCAGACTGAAAACACTTGTTGTGTCATAATTACCCATATACCCACCTGACTGGTCACTGTACGTGAGCACTGCAGTGCCAGCCTAAGCCCGTTTAGCACGTATTGCAACTATAACAATAAACATTCATTACATGTATGTACTGCCTTGCAATAAATCATACCCCAAACAACTGAACACTTGTTGAAGAAAGCTCAATCACACTTTATTGATTTTGGTGTGAAACAAAGAAAATTGGACTAGAGACGGGATTTGAACCCAACGACCTCCGGTTTAACGTGCCCGGCGCTCTACCAAACTGGCTATCTAGGCCCTATGTGTGCGTCTCCCTATTTTGTCAATATCTTTGTTCGGGGGTCGCGTCAGAAGCCATTCACCGATAAACATTTACATATTTCCCCATCTCATATCACTGGAAGTGAGAGTAAAAGAAAGATCACGTTCTTGTTCATCTACGGTTTTGTCTATTAGACGTTAACAAGCATTTTTGGATTCTACGGGAAATCGTGTAGTTTGGCAAATATGGGTTTAAATCTGTAAGGGATGAAGCACATTGAGATTTTCCCTGCAAGACACGGCCTTCTACTATACTTACAATTATATAATCCCGCAGCACCTTCATCAAAAGTTCATCATTCCACATAATTATCCCACAGTCATAGTACCTCACACAACGTATCTCCTGACAGACAGACACCATTTGAACACGCAATGTCTCCTGAATTTGCACACTCTATAAACAGAAGAATTTAAAGGGAATATTGATAGGGTTGCAGTATGGACTTAAGTCGGGCCCTCTTACGGGCAATTTGGAACACACAGTCCCATGGCGTTACGGCGTGGAGAACGGCGTGCAGCACGCAACACATTTCACAAAACTTCATTGCATGATTTGTTAGTGAATGACGCGGCTGCCGTAATAATTGAGCGATTGACGCCCTGCAAGCCAAAATGCGATTTGCCCCGTAAAGATGCGTCTACTGCATGGGAACTATCTTATTGCAGGATGTAGGATTGCATGGATTATTAATCTTTAGCCAAATATTCAATTCAATTTAAAGATATTATCGCACATGTACAATTTACGATCTATTTTATGTACTCAGAAAGTGTCATCAATTGTACATTATGACCCGATACATGTTATCACGAGAGGGCATTTATCACTCTCAAGAGAAATACTATCGACCTTGATGATGTACCAAGGCAACACAAATCATCAAAATAAATTTGCTTAATGAGAAAGCCCAATTTTCATACAGATTTCAAAGAAAACCTAAAAAAAGCTAAAGCTTTTGTAGGTAAAAATGCAACAACAAAAACAGGCACTGAAAGAGTTTTAAAATCCTATTTTACACCATTTTAACACGATCGTAAGAGACTTGATACTTTTTTCCGATTTTCATGAGGACCTCTATCTATTGGAAAATGAGAGCAAACAAAAATTTGACCTTGGAGCCACCTTTTAACACTAAAAAATCAAACGACAACAATTAACAGAAAAAAATTGAAGAACTCACTAGTTGGCGAGTGGGGGGGGGGCAACAGGGGTTGTGCAATGAGGCATATAGGAGGAAATGCACGAGAGGGACTTGGCAGGGTTAATTGAAGTTCCACTTACGTAATTGCAACAGACACATTGAAATGCACAAACGGCTGTGTTTTCCTTGGTTGTTTTATGGCAGTGAAGGGATACACAACTTCAAAACTTTCTCCAGCATTTAAAATAATATTGATTGCTCTACATTTCCGGTCCTCTCGACCTGCCCCTTCAGCAAAAGGTTCTTTCCCACTTATAGGAGAACTCTCCATATTGGCTCGAGCCTGCATACCCAACGAGTTTCCTCTGTTGGACCAATCCATTATAAAACGATTGGGGGGGGGGTGACGCTGAAAATTAAATAGAACACAATGTTACATACTTGAAATGTGTTAATTTCATGAGTATCTTTTAACCTTTTTCTTAACATCAAAGGCAACCTTAGTCGACTGCACTCATACCCCCTCTTCTTTACCATATGTAACTTTAGTTGACTGCATTCATACGCCCTCCTCCTTACCATAGGAAACTTTAGTCAACTGTACTCAAACCCCCTCCTCTTTACCATGGGCAACTTTAGTCGACTGCACTCATACCCCCTCTTGTTTACCATAGGCAACTTAGTTGACTGCATTCATACCACCTCTTCTTTCATGTCTTTACCGTGAGGTAACTTTAGTCGACTGCACTCATTTCCCTTCTTCCTCACCATAAGTGAAAATAGAGATCCCCCAAAAATACAACACACCAATCTGAACACAATGGGCTTTTCTTTACAAATTTGTTCTTTTTTCCATGTTCACCGCTCTTAAAACTACAATTCATCACCGGGTCATTCTTCAGTAAGTGTCTATTTTTGTGTCCTGATACTTTAACGCCGTATAGATGAAAAATGCGTTATTTGTTGAAATGTTTTGTTGTTGATTTATGTTTATAAACACAATTCCGAAAATAAATTACCACAACCAATGAAGAATAAAGTGTAAAATTATATTTATTTCCTCGGATGTTAGATGTCAACCCCGAAAATCCATGTCCCGATCGTACTGTGTAAAACTTACTATTGTTGTATTTGTTTTTTTGAGGGACCTTTTAAAACAAAAATTCTTTTAAACGGTTGGTATTTATTACTTAAATCTATCAAAATCTTAAAGACATGCATTTATAGACCATTTAAGTCCTAAATTTTATGTTTTTTGTCGGAAATGTTTGTCCTGAGGATTTACGTCAGATACCGTCACAAACCTTTTCTGCGCCCTCAAGAGTTGATAAAAACATACAGAAACTTTCTTTCGGTCTATACTTGCAAGGGGCACTTCTTCCCGTCGTGTGTACAGTTCTCGCCAGGTGAAGGTGAATAAAAACCCATAAAAACTATAATTTTAGTCCCACTACAGGAGCGTACCTTTATTCAGTGTCATATCCGAACGCTTTAGAACCCATTAATTACATACAATTATTGGTTTTTAAATGATTAGTAGTGAAATTATTCGTGACCTGCACCAGGTCCCCAGACTTTTCGCCAGGCATCTTCTGCAAGGCTTTGCCATGCTGGGATAAAAGTTTGGACCATCATATCAGTCACGCTCAGTTCCGTCACATTATCCTTGGTCTCCTGTGTGTGACGGAGATGACAGGCAGGCACCTGTCTAAAATTAGACGGGTGCCCTGCCTCAACCGGCGTTAGGACTACGCGGTTGAGGCAGGGCATCCGTCGACAAGCGAGAGTTGGATCGTCAAGGAGTTGTTTGTTATTTTTTTCAAGATGGCCACCATGTCTAAGATGGCCGCCATATCGTATTTGAAGATGGTTTGATGGTTTTATGAGCATGTTCTGTATGTCCTCAAATTCTGTTTAAAGTTACCATGTGTGTTTCTGTGTCCATTTCGACACATATTGTTATTCTTTCCAAGAGTTCTTCTTGCTTTTGCTCCAAAATTATTCTGTGTGTGTGGCATCACGTCCTGCAAAGATCTCGTTCAAAAAAGAACTGTGGCATGCAAACGTGAAGGGCAAAACGTTTCAAAGAAAATGGCATTTTTTGTAGGCCTACATGCAAGAAAGATCATGAAATTGCTCATTAAAAATGAAGGATACATTTGAAATAGCTCTCAATATAGATTTTTAAAGTTTTTTTTAGTTTTTTAGATTTTATTATTTTTTTTAAAGATTTTTTTTAAATAACAAATAACAAAAAATTTGCTGCGGCCTCCAAAATCGGAGCGGGCGGAGACGAGCAACATGTTATTTATTTTACTTGGCCTAACAAGAAAATTTATTGTGCCAAATCAGCTTAATATTGAACTGAATTGACTTATTAATAGTTTGTTCCGTCCAAACTCCCAACTTAAGAATTGTCCTATTAAACTGCAGTTAGAGACAGTCCCAATAACAGTACCGGTACTATAGTTGGGACATCCCAACTAACAGCTGGGATCTAGATCTTTTACTGTCCAGGGAGAATCAGACCAGCGGAACAGAGGTGACAAGGATGCGTGTTGGAGCATGTGATTTGAGTTTTCATTTAGTTTTCCGTGATAGATCCCAAATATCACGTCCAAGGCTCGTTCTAAATTAAGAGAAACTTCAGAGGACTGGAAATTACTGCAGAGGTTTACTGACTGATTACCAGTACTCTATGCCGTGCCAACTGTAACACTCAAGTGGTCCACTGAATGATTACATTACACTATCAGGCAATCCCAGCTATAGTTGGGCCATCCCAACTGTAACAGTAACACCCAAGTTGGGGCTGTCCAACTAGAGTTGGGAAGATTCTTAAGTTGGGCCAGAACAGTTTTTGTAAGTCATCATAGTGAGAAAGTTATCTTGACAAGGCAACTTCTTTCTGGTTTGGTTCAAGAAGTCATCATGGGGAGATAAATCAAAGTTTGGTGACTTATTCTAATATAATACGTTGACTTGGCATTGGCAAGATAAATATAATCTTGTTATCTTGGATGAGGCTTTCCTAGGGCTCTTTAACTCCACCCCCACCACAGTCAAAATTGAGTTCATTGAAAGTCAGCACAATTTCTGCAACTGCAGTAGCGATTAATATTTTTACATTTTTAATTACAAAGTTGGTAACTGAAAAGAGTAAAACTAATCAATTTTACACGCTTGACAGCAGAAATTCTTAACGTCGATTAAGAGCGCCCTCTTGCGCCTATTAAAAAAGGCTCACTGCACTAAAAGAGATATTACAAGCAGTGGGGGGAAAGCTGTCTGGTCATACACAAATTTTGAAGTAGTATCAGTTTTATTCATTGAACTGTGGAATTGGCGTTCTAGAAGGATGTATAAATTTAGTTTTTGGTTATTTGAGTGAGCTACGAAATAATTAGTGGTTTTGCTGATGCATCGGCAGTACACAGGCTTCCCTGGAGGAACGACAACTACTTCATATTTTTGTATTACACTATTACTTCTGGAATTTGATGAAGTAGCTGTCCCTAATCAGCCCTATTCTACGAGAGTCTAGACAAGGCTTGCACTTTTCAGTAAGCAAATCACCTTTGACCCAACACTCTTGCTCATACTTAATGTGGATTGGTCCATATCGACTGTGCATGTCTTGTGCGTATGGAGAATGAGAAAAACAACTACAACAAAGATTTTAATTTCACATAGCAATTTGTTAGAAATATAAATGCACAAGTTTTCAATTATTATCTAGGCCTAGTAAAATAAGTTGTTAAAATTAACATTCTTAATAAAAAAATATAATACAACCTATGACAAGGATGTCTATTTTTTATAAACCACACTTGCTAATCACACCCCATAGGTTTAATGATAACATGGTCAAAAAACGAAGGTAAAATCTTAAATGCTCAGGTTTTCATTGTTGATCTTATAAATTTATTTTACTTTCGTATAATTCATGTCTAAATGTTACTTTCCCAATAATATGATACATTTTATAGCCATGAACTAGTTAAACAAGTATTTATGGATTTTGGGTTGAAAAAAGAAAAATTGAATAGAGGGAGATTTGAACCAACGACCTCCGGATTAACATGCAGGCGCTCTACCAACTTAGCTATTTTAAATAGTCCTATGTTGGCGGTCTTCCCATTTTGTCAACATGTTTGTTCGGGGGGGGGGGCAGTCAGAAGCCATTTAAACTGCCGTGTAGCCACAGAATAGCACACATGTAAAACTTATTATGGTTGGGACCAACTTGGTCCCGGAAGTTTGAATTTGGGTGAGACCTTCACATGGCCTTCGTTGCATTAGCCATCATTCCCTTTGCTCGCTTACTACCAACTGTAAACAGATATACTAAAAGTTTGCTCTCTCGATCTCTTCAGGCTCTCAAGACATGTCAGCACTACCACAGTGTGGTAGGATTCAGCACAAGCTTGTTATAGAACAAGCTTAATGCTTGTATCCTGTATTTAACATGTACAATGTACTTTAATAGCCGCCAGTCATACAAAGTGGATTTAATTTGAAAATGAGTTTTGAAAAACTTAAATCAATTCAGTTATGAAAAAAAATGGTCCATCAGTATCATTATTTTCATATTTTTACAATAAAGATAGTTGTAATAAAGAAAGGTTTGTTTAATTTTCCCTGTAAAACAATTTATAAATACACATCAGAGTTATTCAGAACATATATGTTAGTTTTATGGACTTAAATCTCTGCTCTTAGTTTCACTTGGTAAGCTCTCTGACACCATAGTACCAATCCATGATTACTGATCACAAAAACATGTGTCAAAAAGGCCAAGGGCTTCCTTCCTTTTTCATTATTACATTACAAGGTGACAGGATATACCGATAGTCAGCCCATTGTAGTTTATTTTGTTTTATATCCATCCGGTTGATGCTTAAATAATATTCCCTTTATAAGTATTCATACTCAAAAACGTAAGCAAACAAAAGACACTTGACAAAATCTACATTTGTACAGCAAACAGAAGACACACAAAACACTACAAACCAGTACGATCATTTTTACCATTCAAGGTCACACGGTTTTGATTTTGTAAATTATATGGTTATTACTAAACCATCAGGAAAAAAAAGTTTTTAAAAAGTGTATGCCTTCATCATGCACTGCCATTGCGGATGTACCTGGTATGGTGGCTTTTCCTTCAAAAGTTGTCACTTCGGTAGTTCTAGAACAATTGCTTTGTATTGTATTGTTCCGTGCTTTGATTTTACAGAGGATGAATCATGATTAACCCCCAGTTATACGAAGTGAATTTAATTTTGATTTTTTTTTTTTGAAAACCTTACATACACAGCTATGATAAAAATGGTCCACCGGAATTACATATTTTTTACGATTAAAGTAAGTAAAGGGTCTGTCTACGTTTGATAATTACTCTTAAAATTAATGAGAATAAAAACTTATTGGTCAGAAGCCTGCAGGTAAAGTGCATTTTTGAGAAACATTTCACTTGAAAGTAATGTGGTTATGTAAAAAAGAGTTCCAGCATGCAAAATGTACTCAATGACTTACAACAATGGACTGATTTAAATAAAATGAAACTTAATCCTGCCAAATGTCAGCGCATGAATATCAGTTTCCAACGTAACCCGCTGACCTACCCACTTTGACATGATTCTCAAATTACATTTTTAACAAAACTGATTGTTTGAAATTATTGGGTATTTTTTATACAGAGTAATTTGAAGTGGGATTCCCAAGTGAACAGCATGTGTGGTAATTTTAACCGTAGACTCTTCTTTTTACGACAACTTAAACGGTGTTTTATTTCTGTCAATGATCTGTTAACAGTGTATGTTATGTATGTCTGACCCACAATCGAATACGCCTGTCCTGTTTGGTATTCTGGACTCACTAAAACCATATGGAGGTAGGAATCCTACCTCCATGCTAAAACCCACATCATGACCCACAAAAAGGGCCCTTCGTATTGTTCTGGCTGGCCAGCCTAACACACCAACATGGTATGTGGAAATATGTCGGGAATTTAAATTACCTACCATCACTGATAGACTGGAACATTTATTTATCAATTTTGGAAAGACCTTGTTAGAATCTGAAAACTACAGACACTGGCTCCCACCAAATAGAAACAAACAATTTGCGCAGTGCCAACAAAATGTGCCCTCCTAAATGTCGGACAGGTCGGTACAGGAATAGTTGCATTCCATCCCTGGTCCAAACACTCAACACAAATTTATAATAATGTATAATCAATTGTGCTTGCCTTCCATGTCCCAATTTATTTGTCTTGTATTTTTATATGCGCTCGCTTAACCGTGCAACTATTTGTTATTTTATGGTCATAGGCCCAATAGGATAATACTTCTATTTTTTTTTTTTTTTTTTTTTTTATTCTATCTTTTCTACTTTTCAAAATCTATTTTGTATAATAATTCTCTTGCTGTTTTAAACGCAATTCAGCCTTTGGCTGCGATGTTTGAATGTTTTTAACAAACCAATAATAATAATAATAATAATAATTTAAAAAATATAGCAGATTTCATACCCCAAAATTTGGGAAACGCTTCTGAGATTGTGTATTCGTATTAGGGATTATTCTTCCTGTGGGACATATTCGCTCTAGATTTTTGGCGATAGTCTCAAGAACGCGACCACCTTTTGAAATTAGGATTGAAACAGTCAAATGGTCCCAAAAGGTATAGACCATGTTACATTTGTTTACAGAGTGGTGACCTTGTACATTTTAAAGCGTTTCCTGCCGGGCAAGATACTACACAGGCTTATATGGGAAAATTTACATTTTGTGTCATAATTTTCACATAAATTCAAAACATACAAAAGCAACAGCTGTACAGCTTTTGAGATGTCCCCCCTTTCTTCATATCAAAAGTTGAGAAAAATCCGACAGTGCAGTCTCCATAAAACATAAGATTTGTTGTTTTCTTCCATTGATCTGTGTACAAATGTGCCTGCAGGAAGTCCAGGCTTTGTGGCTCTTTTGTAAACATGCATGTCACAGGTCACATCGTCTATACTTTGCCTTTAATGCAAGTTTTGTTTCATTTTCCCTTTAAACAAATTATGTATATTTCATGGTTGGCCCCATTTTTAGAGTCTGTTGAGTTATAGTAACCAAACTTAATTTCTTGTTTGTGAGACTCTGTTGCATAAAAGTGCAACAGACAGGCTGACCTCCTACTATAGTGCTTACCTTCCTCATGGTTTACTTGGTAAGCACTCCGAGTCTGACCAAAGAGCTGTGCCCTGACAGTCTGATGAAAAACACTTGTGCAAAAAATGTCAAGGACTTTAATTTTCGTTCTTCCATACACATTGATTGATACTAGTCAGCAAACCGTATTTTGTATTATATCCACCGAGTTTAATACCAAGCAGGAAGTTTTTATTTTCTACAGGCATTGGCTATGTGAAGCTGTAATGATCTATTTCATGTCCACTCTATTAATTGCCAAATGGGGATGCTTAAATAATTCCCTGTACTTTCTTCACACACCCCCAAAGATGAAAGCAAACCGAAGCACACACGAAAAGTACATGCCAATATCGTTCAAGGTCACTATTGTCACACGGTTTTGTTATGTAACCCTCTTGCTGTCTGGCCATTCAATACCATTCACTGTGGTTTTGAATGATAGATAAGCTATGCCAGCCTTGCAATATGATACCATGAGGGAATGCATGTACACAGTACGTGCACAGTTGTGCCACCATACACAACTTTGGCAGTTGAATGGTTTCAAATGGTTGGTCAAACTCACTTGAAAATGTTGCGAACAGTAGGAGGGTTAATGGAGTAAGTTGTAATGGGGTAAACCATTATTAAAGGTATTATACAGGATTGGCAGAGCTGACAAAATAATCACAGACAGTGTTCATGTTTTGTGTAATCACAACCACATACATGAAATAACAAACCTGTGAAAATTTGAGCTCAATTGGTCAGTCGAGGTTACGAGAAAATAGTGAAAAGAGACCTTATGTGTTTTCTGTTTTTCAAACATCGAGTTTATTATCGCGCGCGATAAAAACTATTGTTTTACTCATTTCTCAGAAACGATAGCATTTTAGGCAGAAATATTTTAAGGAACCCTTTCTCCCATTACTTACTTTAAATCATGTAAGTTATGTGTGAATCTGTGAACATTTGTGTTTTTCGATCTTACCAATAGTGTACAGGCCTTTAACTCAGTAAAACTTTAAGTCAAAAAGGCCTTCCTGCACCACCACCGGCACCCCCACAGTTCTAACTACTTCGTAATGGATTTTAAATAGGCCTACCTGTTGTTGTTTCGGTGATGATGGTAGTTGTTTCGGTGATGGTAGTTGTTTCCACCGTTGGCCCACTGACCGTTGTGAAGTGTCCACTGACCACCATCATGGCCAATACTGCGAGACCTAACAAACACCTTCGTCGCATTATTAATTCTCAATTAGTTACCGTGTTTTAGGTGTGGTTGTTTTATTATCTACTCCTGACGAGTTACTGGTGACCCACACACAAAAATGAGTTAGGAAAAGAGTCTAGCAATTGAGTGAAGAAATTAATCGGCAAGTAGATAAGATTCTCTCCCAACAATGTCAGTCTCCAGCAGTGTAGTCTTTAAAATGGGCTGGGTGTGTGTACCGTCATAGAGAAAGGATGTACTGTGTGTCAGCCAGCGCACAGTGTTTGCCCACATACCTGAATGTGTACATTGTTCACTACACGGCGTGTTCAATCAACCGGTGATCACTGCAGTCCACCCTGGCCTCGATTAAAACAAACAATAAAAGATTCCGCAAACGTCGTTTTTGTATGACTCAACCCACCGTCACAACCCATCATGAAAGAAACACCCCATGGTCGACATTACCTCCACGCTTCATCATCAGATAATAAAACTTTAATTGTTCGCTTTAACTTTTTCGCCGTGATTTGAAAAACCAATTTAAGAAGAATTACAAGGTATAGCTAGATGTTACAAAGAAGTAGCACCTGTCGAAGTTCAATTTGCACAGGTTAGTTTTATCATAGTCCTTGCTCTATGGTTTTATCTACATTTATACACAGAATCGAATGAGACAAAGAAACAAATTGTTTGAATGAATGTCACAGCCTTGAAAAACTGTTTTATTTTCCAGAAAACTTTGTGCGGGATGCCGACAAATTGTTTGGCCATCCTGTCGCACGTAAAAACCGCACACGGGGCACACCTGCCCCCACCCGTGTCAGTAGAACTGACTTATCATGGGGGTACACCTGACCCCAACCGTGTCAGTAGAACTGACTTATCATGGGGGTACACCTGACCCCAACCGTGTCAGTAAAACTGACTTATCATGGGGGTACACCTGACCCCAACCGTGTCAGTAGAACTGACTTAAATCATGTGGGCACACAAGGCCCAATGAAATTTAACTACAGTAATATAGTAATCATACATATACAATGAGTTTAATAATCAAGTAAGTTGTGAGTTTCCACCTAATTGGCACATACGGTCGGAAATAGCCCCTGTGGTACATCAGAGCGCTATCACAACTTCTTTCACAATGCAAACCTGACTCAAAGAAATCTTCAAGCTTGAAGTAATAAAAAGTTTGGCTGATAAGTAAAACATTTAATTAAAATTTAACCAAACTCTTGTATTTGCTGTGTGAATCCCGTTAAAAAGCCAAACGCGCAACGCGCGTCCCACAGGGAGAATTACACAAGCCCTATACCCACAGGCGCGCAAATTTGCACGAAATAGCTGAATACCCGTTGTTGACAAATGCACTCCATCGTAACGTGAGTGCAGTTTCTGTCCAAACAAATTGAGGATGATGTAAGCAGTGAGCGCCCAATTTAGCGCACTGTGACTTCGCCCAACGATTAATTGCACGCCTTTTCCTTTCCATGGCAGGCTGTGATTTCTTAGCCCCGAAATAAAAAACACGAGGGAGAATGTCAGACCACACTATCTTAGTCGTAGGAAATTGAAAAACATATGTCTGCAACGCCACTGCAATGCGCTGACGCATGCAAAACTCGTCAACCTCGGTGAGGTCGTAGTGCCTATGTGAAAAATAATCACTGACGGAGGCGGACCACGTAAGGACTGAATCAGCGAGTCCAGATTGCTCATATGCGCCCCACTTTTCCCCTTCCAGACTACTTGCCGAGGAAGAAGTGGCATTTTCCCCGCTGCCCAGCGTATGATGGAGTCCCCGATTATCCAAACTGGACCTAATGAATGGGATGATGGATAAGGTACATGTTAAAATCCACTTTGTAATTAGTTAAGATTTATCATTGAAATTTGCACCAGACGAAAATTCACAACTTGGTACAGTGCGAATGTATGTCGCCACCGCATTAGAACGCCACCTCCCCATTCTACAAACTTCATCATACGGGACACCGCTGCTCACTGCCGTGGATGCAGCCCCAATACGAAATGAATGAGCACGGATGTGCTCACTTGGGCTGCGCAAACTTAAGTGCTTTCTGTAAAACTGCATTGAATTGAAAACGCGTGAGAGGAGTACAATCAAAATGGCAGAAGAGAGGGCCTGTAATGGCAGGGCGCACATGAAGAAATTCCCGCAACGCCAAAACTGGACAAAGTGCTGCGTTGTCTGATTGCGCCAAACGTATGATCTGAGGAGGGCCGCGCTGGTTATTGTGATGATGTAACAAATTGATTGTATTAATTCAATGATTTCTTATACCGAATCTGGTTTCAGTCCTTATGAAACTGGACTGGTTTTTTCTGTGGATTTTCACTTTTGACCTTCCAAAATCGATAGTTGCCTTTTGGTTGTTAAGAAATTATACACCTAAAATTATGGAACAATTGAGTCCTCGTGCAACATAAAATGGTACAGTTAACTTAATGTTAGCAATGACAACTGGGGCATGTATACGACCCGTAATCTTGATAATCTCTCCATTGGCTACTTTTGCCGATGGGATTCTAGAGTTACTAACAAATCTATCTCTCAAAAATTGACTTTTCTTGAAGAACTCTTCAGAAATTAAGTTTATTGTATAGTATCAATTAAGCAATCTACAGTGTCTTGGCCGATAGAAATTGTAATGGTACTTTTACTGCTTAAATCAATTTCAATAGGATCACTTGCTTGGAATGTTTTGCCATCTACATTTTGTTTGATCCCGTTTTGGCATGCAGACGGCTCTATTCGTTTAACGAGTGTCCGTCTTTGTGAAGTTTAGAAAAACATGCAGATTTTCTGTGACCAAATTTTCCACATCTATGACATACACCATTGAACTTATCACATTGGGAAAATGGTAATCGTTTGTTGTATTGACTTGGACGGTTATAGTTAGATTGAAACCGTTTTTGAGAGTGATTTAGCTCTGAATTGACTTGTTTTTCAATTTGGTTTAACTGACATTGCATTTTGTTCAAATTCTCTTCTATCTTCAGGAATGGTTCATCTTGGCTTGAAACTGTTTCAACCCGATTCACTGGAGTAGAGATTTTGTCAATACTCTCACCCAATCTGGAAAAATCGATCGCTTCAGCCAAACTTGTTGGCTGTTTTGATATAACAAAAATGCTCTTAAGGAGGATCTTAGTCCACGAACAAATCTGGCTACTTGTTCATCTTCTGAGCGATTTAATTGTCGACTCCATTGAATAATATCAGTTAAGTAGGCATCGATTGATTCTGTTTCGCCTTGTGAACGGTCAGCGCGTTTTGCCTCGCGTACCCAACGTGCACTGTCACCTTCATACACTTGTTTAAGCGCACTGATTAAATTCGAATAATCATTTTTAACACTGTCTGGCAAACCAGAATACCAAACGGCAGCGGGCCCTTTTAGGCGTAGTGCCAATGCTAAGACTTTTTTGTCGGTAGCAAAATCACGCAATTTGGCATAAGTTTCAAACCTACCCAGGAAGAGATCAAAGTCCTCAATTCCAGAGTATGTGTCCTTAAATTTACACTCATATTTACTAGCCATTTGTATTTCATACAAGTACTACCATACAATAATAATAATACAGTTAGAATTGTTGAACACGAAAAGTTTCATATAATATTAAGAATACATCAATCAAATACACTGGCAATATAAAATACATACCAAAATCATCAAGCCAGCGGGGCTGTGTCCGCGTGTGTGTAGTACAAAAAGTACTACGAGGAAAATTTGTCAATAACAAACTGTATTATCTGATCAAATGGAAAGGTTTTGATAACACACAAAGTACTTGGGAACCGGCAGAAAACTTGAATCAAACCCTTCGGGATTATTTACAAGAGAATCCAGTAAGGATTTCCGGTAAATCGAGACGATATTAGATTGATATTGTATTAAAACTTAATATTATTGTAGTGATGTAATTAATGTAATCTTCCATGGAAGTGATGTCCACTACTCCAGGTAGCTACAAAACCATCGGATCCGGAGCAGCGCCGAGCCTATATACATCCTTGAAGTATGACGATGATGATCTGATGTTACGCGCGGCATCCAGTTCTTCCAATACCTCCAAATGCTTCTGATGTCCTGTGGCCGACGAACAATTATTGGACTACTCATTAATTATAATTTACATTACATTAAAAAGAGTCCCTACAATTGGCAGGAGCCAATCTAAAATGGGGGGGGGGGGGGGACACTTGTGATATAAACATTTTTGATTATGATTAATTTAATGTAGTATTTATATTTAAATAATGTCCTTACGATTGACAGGAGCCAATCTTAAAAGGAAGGGCATATGTGATGATGTAACAAATCGATTGTATTAATTCAATGATTTCTTATACCGAATCTCACATAGTTTAAGTTGGAATGCTTTATTACGTAATTGAATACCTTTTTGAATACCTTTAGCAGTATAAAACCCATTGGGCACACACCCTCGTGGTCTGTCGTCCAGAAGCGTGTGTGTCAGGTCATCATGACTGTGTACATGTTCAATTGCTTTACCGTTGAGTGTTTGGTCTCATACCAAAGTGGGAGATTCGGCAACCCTTGTAAATAATGTAGCAACTTAATAAATTATCTGAACACGGAGATTGTGCCTGAATGTGTTACTTCTTATGTTCATGTTGGTCAACACGATCCCGCGGATGGTTGGAAGAACCACAACCATCACATTATTCTTTGCACGTTTAAAGGAAATGAGCACAGCGCGGCAGCCACCTCTTGCCTCACAAATTTGTACGTCGGAAACAGTTAGCACCGAAGGTTGAACACGAGTGCGGGAATCCGCAGCAAACTCGCCCACCCGCATGAACCCCAAAAATGCACATAGGAAAACTGCCTTAAATAAACAAGATTCAAAAGCCGAAGTACAAACTGCGGGAAGCGTCTGAATAGTTTGCAATAAAATTGGTATGGTTATTGGCAAACGGGCATCTGTTGAAGGACGCAGCCGCCGACAACCTTCATGTAACTTCGACACCAAGAAATCATTGGTAGGGTCGGGCCAACCGTGTGACTTATGATAAAAACCAACTGCATAAATATACGTTGAAATTGTGGATGGGGCAAACATACGCAAGGATAATCAAGCAACAAATCGTCGTATGACGTCAGCCGACACTGGACTGTTCAACACATTACCCTGTTCCAAAAACTGACAAAACCGATTAATACCCGCAGAATATGTTTTCTGTGTATTTGGAGCCAACGCAGCTGTAAAAAGCCTATCAATTTCATCGTCTAATGTACAGGAGGTAGGTCTGGTAGTGGAGTCATGACTGCATCCGCACGAGGAGCTGCAGCGCGGAAGCGGGTTGCCTGAAAACGGGACAAAGAATCCGCAATGACATTAGAAACCCCTGGTACATAAATAGCCTTACAACGGATATTAAATCTAAGACATTCAAGCACAAACGGTCTCACAAGATTCATCATTCGTGGACACCGTGAAGACTGAGCGTTAATGATATGGACTACCGCCGTATTGTCACTGTGAAAACTTACTTTGCGATTCGCCAGCTGAGGAGCCCAACACTTAAGCGCAACAACAATCGGATAAAATTTCAAAAGCAATATGGCTTTAGATCAAAACACTCTACCGACATGGCCCTCATTGAACTTGTCGACAATATTACTAATGCGTTCAGCAATAAATTCTTTGCTATTGGTGTTTTCATTGATCTTTCTAAAGCTGTTCTTCTTTCCAAACTAAGCCACTATGGTATCAGGGGTCTTCCGCTCCAATGGTTTGCAGATTACCTTTCTAACAGGTACCAATACACTACAGTTATAAACTGTGACTCTAATCGTCGGAACATCCAGCATGGTGTCCCCCAAGGCTCTATCCTTGGGCCACTGCTTTTTTTTGCTATACATCAATGATCTTCACCCTTTTCGCCGACGACACAACCATCTTTTACTCTAGGCCGGACGTTACTTCCTCAACTCTGAACTTTGCTTAATTTCTTCGTGGTTTAAAGCAAACAAACTTTCTCTAAATCATAATAAAACTAACTTTATTTTCTTTACCAAGTCTGCTCGTCCACTAGACATATTCTTGCCTCAACTTGTTATTGACAATACTCCTATCAACAGGGTCTCTTCTGCCAAATTTCTGGGTGTTATCATTGATCAAAGCCTCTCTTGGACAGAACACATTTCTTCTATATCTAAAACCATTTCCCGAAAAACAGGCGTTCTTTCTAAACTCCGCTTCTTTCTTCCAGCTACCTCACTGCTCTTACTTTACTACTCTCTTATTCTACCGTATTTAAACTATTGTAATATCGTCTGGGCACAAACCAGCAATAGCAAATTGAACGCCTTGTTTGTCATTCAAAAAAGGGCCATTCGCATTTGCACTTTCTCTCATCCTTGGGACCAATCTGCACCTCTTTTCGCGCGTCTATGCACCCTTATTCTTACTGACATCAATAAACTTCATACTGGCATCTTTATGTACAAATATACTAATAATCTCCTTCCTCGCACATTTTCTACATACTTCACTTCGGTTCATGAAATTCATGATTACTCAACCAGATCCCGTAATAACCTGTTTCTTCCATTCACCCGCACCGTGTACTCTAGCAACACCCTTCGATTCAATGGCCCACGTTTATGGAACGCTATCTCCAATGATTTAAGAACAATGCCGTCCGTGGGTCGATTTAAGCTCTCGTATAAAAGAGTCCTCCTCTCTCACTATGTAACATAGCTTTTTTCTCTCCATCACTACTTATCTATACAATTGCTGCTCGATATGGGGCAGAGGGAGGCCCCCCCTCTATTGTGTCTTCATTGTGTTCTGGGAATCTCAGGAATTCTTTTGAGAATTTTAGGGGGGGTGCTTCTGTATACAAGAGGGAAGAGTGTGTTAGGGTTAGGGTTAGTTTGGGGGGGCCTCCCTCTGCCCCATATCGGGCATGGTATATATCTATTTACTCCTGTCGTCTTCAGTTAGCCTAGTCCTTTAATTATTTGTATCTTGTCGTCAACATCTTGTAATGTCATTATTCGTATTGTCTGTCTTGTCCTTGTTTCGTGATTAGATGGGGTTTTTTTTGTCTGTATATAGGCTGTTTTCTACAAGCCTCGGCTTATATACTCTAACAGCCTCATGCTCTCACTCCTCTCTTGTACATAGTTCATTCCTAGTTATTTATTTATTTTTTGCTTTAACACTTTATCAATTTTGTATACTTAGTTATATGCGCTTTTAATTTTTTTACCTTTCTATGTACTGATATTCTCATATTGATTTATTTTCCAAAAGAGTATGGAATAAACGTCTCATTGAATTGAATTGAATTGAATTGAATTGAATACATTTCCCCCTTTTTTATTTTAATTTTTTATAGTTTACCATAGGCCTTATGATATTTTTTTTGCAATAACAATGATAGGTGTTTTAGGGGAAAAGTATCCTATTAATTAGAAATCAAAGGTCAAAAGAATAAGACAAAAAATTGTCAGTTCCTTAATTTTGTTGACAATAATTGGAGCGACTCATCATTCCCTCCTTGTTATTCAATGACTAGCCTATACATTTTTTTAAACTAAGCTCTTTATTCTTGGCACAAAACTTTGATGGCTAACCATTCAGTGATGTTAAAAAGACACGATAGTCTAGTTTTTGAGAAATAGCACTTAACCTCCGCCGGATATCTGCGTTGGATTGCGCCAACCCAACTTGTCATCACAATATTTATCGTATATGATTTTACTTTTATCTTTCTTGTATTCCTAGGCTTAAGAATTATTTTTGAAAATTCTCAAGATTGTCAATTTACATTTAATTTTAATGTGGGGACTCAGAAGTTAAGCTATATAGAGTGCTCCTTTAATTTAGTTGCGGAAGTTTATTCACATATCCACCTGATGGAACTCATACAGCTTAAAGTAGTGCGTGTCTCATTGTGTTAATCAAAACCTTATAATTACTATGGTTTATTATTGTGTAATTGTTTATTCTGTAAATTATAGTGGGTTTACGTTATTAACCACATTAAGATTCTTTCATTGGTATATAATTATAATTTTCTTATTCGATCATCGAACCTGGCGCATTGATAACTCAAGGGGTATGCAAAGTGGTCAGTCCACTATGTGCCATAGCGTGAACTTGAAAGGCACATTGGCCGTAGAAGTTCGAGGATGCCGGTTTATGGTATACATTAGCGTGTTGTATCGGCGTTGTATCTCCCTCCTTGATAGGGAATTGTGCCAGGAATCTCGTTAAATTGTTGATGTGCAGGGTGTCGGTGAGTACTAACTATTAGGTTATCTTTAGACTGAGTTATTATTAATGAACAGACAATGATTTAAGATTAATGAAAACTTGTTTTGTTACCAAGAAGCATGATTTTGTTCCCCGGAGAAAAATATTTCGTTCCCCAGAAATACATTTTCGTTCATCGAAATACGCTTTCATTTCCTAGATATACGCTTTCGTTCCTTTTAAGGGACACGTTGCCTTGGATCGGACGAGTTGGTCTATAAAAAGCGTATGTGACCGCGAACTAACACGGTCCGCCATGACCGTGTTAGTTCACGATGTAAAAGGAAAACCACGCAATTTCGAGGCATACTTGTGTGGATCATTGTATTCTACTTTTAAAACATCTTTCTAACCATATGCATTTTTTATAACAAACGGTCACAGACGCTTTTTTATAGACCAACTCGTCCGATCCAAGGCAACGTGTCCCTTAAGATACGCATTTGTTCCCTCGGGATATGCTTTAGTTCCCTCAAAATACGCTTTGGTTTCTTCGAAATACGCTTTTGTTTCTTGTTGATTTTGTTTTGTTTTGTTTCCCCCAAAAAGGGAAATGTGTGTGTATGTGTCAAATGCTGAGGGATCAATGGATATCACTATCATAGATAACAAGTTTTGACTCTTGGCTTAAAAACCGCGCGGAGAGGTGCTTTTTGGCTTGAATTCTTTATTACAAAATGCAAATTTTAAGTGTAAAATATTCTTTATTACAAAATGCAAGTTTTAAGTGTAAAATAGTTATTAACCGCTATCTACGATGTCTATTGGGCCATAAAAATGTAATATATAAAAAACTGAGAGCATCCTAGATATGTGCTGACATGTTTGAGTTAGTATAGAATAATGTGCACCAAATTATATTGCACCAGCCTTTCGATGGGTAAACATTTCATTAAGAAATGACATAATTCATACAAAATTGTATTATTTTAGACCTATGATTAAGCTAATACAAACAAATCAGTATGGCACCATAAAAAGTGCATATAACAAAATTTAATGAACCCATGAAAATATATCCTAGGCCTATCAAATAAACGTTCCTTAAGCTATATGAAACAAATTTAAAATAAAATATTTCTGCTTATACTATCAACTAATATACTGCTGTGATCTTAACAATTTTTTTTACTATAATACTGACAAGAACGTGAAAGACAACAACCCGTGACAAAAAAGGCCAGTCAATATTGACAACAAACTGTTTTGCCTCATAACATACAGTTCTAAAAAACTCCCAGGTCAAAGGTGACCTGGATCCAGGGTACCAGGGGTCTTGACCCATTTCCGGCTGACCCGGAAGGCTGACCCGGAAGCTAGTTTAAGGAAATGAGATTTTAGCCCGGATTCTGTGTAAGTTTGACCAAAAACTGGGTCAATATGACACATATATCGGGCCACACTGACCCAGAATGGGTCAGGCCCAATGGGACCCGGGACCCAGGACCAGGACAATTCTGTAGAGTGTAGGTTACCGTGGAAATGACATGAGGTCAGGATTGGCACTTCACATGGAGTCTATTACTTCTGTTGCATCCATGAAGTGACTGGTTCACTGGTTCTCTTCATTATCATCAACAAATTAAGTATGCAGTGAGGATTAAGTGTGAATGCAGGTCTTTGGAAATTACCAATGTTGTACACACACTTTAAGGAACCACCTTTAGTAAATGTTCTACCACATTCTAGTCATCTACTTAAAATGTTTTCAATCAATAAGGAAATTGAGTTCATACGAGATTTAACAGATTTTAATGGTGTAAAAAACTATCATTTCGAAAATCCTTCTCCGATACTTTCAGAAAGATTCGCAGAAAGCCCTGCTACGTCATATGAGCTCCGTTTCGTATATAGCCGCTTTGTTGCAGCACGAAGGTACATATGTATGACAAAGCAAACTCCCACACGAGACGTCAAAGTATTGGCAACGGCAGAAGTGTTTCTAGTTTTTCAATTTTTTTGATTTATAAATACGAAAAATTCAGAAGAGTACAAATATATCAATTACATTTAAATGATAAACAAACACATTTAAACAAGTTTAAATAGCATTCACGTCAAACAAGTTTCGCTCAAGTAGGCTTCCTGTTTAAGGTCATAAGGTCATTACTCCGATCGACTTCATAGAGCTAGTTAAGCAAATAAAAGGACTTAATGTCAAGTAATGAAGCAGTCGTAGAAAATAAATTAATCTCAAAACGTAACAAAAACGAAGCATTAATAACGAGGTACTATGGAAAACGGTTCACTTTCTATTAAAGGCAAATGTGTTAAAGGAAGAAAGGATGATTTCAAGAAGTGGTGATAATTCAATGAAGAGAAAATGCTGCAAGACTCAATTGTAAGTAATGTGCGTTAAACATTACTCTTCGCTTAGTGTAAAAGGAATTCGTCTGCAGTCTGCATGATAGGCCTATTTATGCTTCAGAAAACAAAACACGAAACGACTTCTAGCTGTATGAGAACACCTTCAAGGGACATTGGGAGAGTAATAGATATGACTTATTAATCTGAAATTAAGACTTATGACTCATATCTCATAATTATGACTAAGTACGAGTTAAATTTATGACTTATATCTCATTATGAATTAGGATAAGTCGTAATTATAACTTATACCAACTTTTGTGAAATATAGGCTAATCTCACAATTATGACTTGTTACAAGTCAAAAATCTGACTTTTACCAAGTCATAATTATGAGATATAAGTCACAATTCGACTTAATTATTGTAGCCCTACTAAGTTATAATTGTGAAATGTACCGCAAGTCATAATTAAAACTTTTCTTTTTCTTTTTCTCTCAATGTCCCTTTAACGATTCCGTAGTAACGTAAAAATCAAGGACTGTTTTCAAAGAAATTTAAACTCTATGTAGGCCAGATAGGTGAATAGCACTCAACACTAATTCAAAATACAAGCTAGGTATCCGGATATCAGACAAACGTGTACAATTTCACTAACAATGCGCGCGTATAATACGTGTACATGTACATGTCCAAGTTTTATGTTGCGTGTACCGAACCGATTACGGTATTTAAAAAAATAGTGTGTAGGGCACAATTTAATATAGATTTTGCAGAGATTATTGATTTACAATTTCCTGGTAAAAGAAAAAAAAGGAGCAGGATATCAGTAACAAATGGTGCACGTGAAATTTAATTTTGGCTTGTTAAATTGTGCCAAGCCTAATTTTGTTGTGGTTCGCTACTTTTTGTGGTATCCGTTTGGTAATCACTCTTAAAATTAATGGCAATAACAACTTATGGTTAGAAATACAGTAGCAATAGTACAAAGCATTTTGAGAAACATTTCATTCAAAGTAATGTGGATATGTAAAAAGATATCAGTTTTTATACCCCAAAATTTGAATCTGAGAAACTTTAACTGTCAGGTACGTTTCTCAGATTGTGTACTTTATGTGTGGACATTATTCGCTCCGGATTTTCGCAAATATCTCAAAAACGCGACCACCTTTTGAAATGAAATGTTCAAATGTGTAGTTTTATTGTATACTTTCTACAATTATACAGGAATTATACAATCGACCGATTCCAAAAACCAAAGATATACTTTGCCATTAAGCAGCTCAATGAAATTGGGTCAGTTTGGCGCATTGATGATGCGGTGATCCCGGAAGTGGTGAAATGTCTGTCTGACAGCCGGGTATTTCGAGCAAAAGTGACGTCATTAGTGCGAAGTAGTCACGCACAAAAAAAAATAGGGATGAACAAAATAAAACTTTCCAAAAGGAGATCTGAAAAAGACGAGCGCCCTCATTCATAGTAGTATAATAGGGCATCATAAATACCTTGAAGATGATATCAATGTGTTTATTTTTTTTTTCCCACTCAGATTGTAGGACATAAATTCAATTTATTTGTGGGCATGCTCTGGTTTGAGGGTTAGAGGATAGCATATAGTAGCCGAGTGTGGGGAACAGATTTAAGATGGGACAATTTATTTGAGTGATGTAGGTAGGAAGGGGGGGGTATGAGAGGCACAAGGGTGGGCATGATACATAGTTAGGAACAGCAGCTGTTGAACATTTGGGGTAGGGGGCAGGCAAAGTCATCATATATCATTTCTACTTGCCAAAAAATCCCTGCTACTTTTTGCAAATCATGACAACAAATTTCTGAAAACTATATATTGTAATTTTTTGATGAGTATTTGTAAGTAGCTTAGTAAAAAATGGTGGAAGAGTGCACACAAACTACCCTTTAAAGGTGAGGTGGGAAGGGGTTGATGACTCCTCAGTTCCACACCCCATGGCCAGGAATGGATACGGGGGAGTCAGTGGCGTTGAGCAAACCGGAGCGAGGGAGGGATAGGGATGAGTTAAGATGGGGAGAGCTTTGTAGGTGATTGATAACGGGATATTTGTGGACTAGTGAGAGGTATTTAGGGACTAGAGGAGAAAATGTAGAAATTTCAAAATGAAACTTCACCCTGCCGTGTTGTTGACAAGGAAACATGAGAGGGTAGCAAGTCAATCACCTACCAGAAATGGTTCCTGGCCTTATATATGTGATCACTGGATCCTTGTCACCTTTAGGGCCACTGTTTTGTATTTAACTGGTGCTATTGGTGCTTTGATTGGTCAAGGGTATGGTACATTGGGTATTAGTATCTGTATTGCCTCTGCTTCTTGAGGCTGCTGTCTTACTGTACTTGGCTTTGTGATCATCTCCGCATTTAAAGAAACCCATCCAAGCTTTGCGAATCTCCTGCTGTCTCAGACAGAACAAGATGAAGATCATTAACCCCTGAAGGGAATTGAAGATGCAGAAGAAGACCTGGAAGACAAAGTTGGCTGTCTCGATGAGGGACAAGAGTCCAAAGACCCAGGTCAGACCAAGAAGGACCGAGATGGCCATGGCGTTCTGGAGGCGTCGCAGTGTCTCCGCACGCTTGTCCCTATCTGAGGTGGAGTTGAGGCCCTTACGGGCACAGGTCAACGTGCGCATGACCAACGCAAAGATGACAAAGTTGAAAAGCAGTACAATTCCAATGATGAGGATCTGGCCAAAGTATAACGCATTACCTGGTTTCAGGAAGCAACTGCAAATAAAAGAAGATAAATTTGTATGATCAAAATCAGTTTGTATTTACTTTCCCGACTACACCAATGACAACCCTAACCCTTGGTTGGCAAGAGGCCCTACTGAATCGTCTAGTCTATGGTAAACTCAAAATCCAAACATTTGGACTAAGAATGTCTGGCCCCAAGGAAAGAGTGGGTGGCTTGGAAGTATAAGACCACACCCAACAAAATAAGACACAAAAATGTGAAGAATTTGGAAGACTTACAAATAAACCATAAGTGCTCTCATAGTCCCTCTAATGGTTTCTACCTTTGTACTAAAATAATTTTTAAAATCCTGTAATTCTAGCAGTTCCTGATGAAGTGCAGAGGCCGAGCGTTGTAGTGCATCGGACTCGGGCTCTTGTTGTCAGAGTGTGGGTTCGGTTCCTGAGCAAGACAGTACACTATAATTGCTTTGTCCTACGGATGGGACGTTGTTGCACCCGTGTTGTGTAATTATTGTGTTTTTTTTAAACAGTACACCTTTCGAGTAGAAGGGGGTTCACCCCAATGTTTCTGGCACGGTTGGCTGCAGATTGCACCTCATCAGATTGCCAGCCCTTAAAAAGGGTGCTATCATAACAATTCAGTCGGAGCTCTGCATACCCATCATTAAAAAAATGAGTGCCTTGAGACGCCTGTAGAAAAAGCACTTTATAATAATAATAAATAATAAAATAAGAACTTAGTAATTATTATTATTGTTATTACAATTAAAACCTAAAAGGTCAAGCAATTACACAAAATGCGGGAAGGTTCCACTTGTTACTGGCTCCCCAGTAGGCCAACAAGTTTAAATGGCAGGGGAGGTGTAGGGGGTGATAAAAACCTCAGAACCCAGCACAGGCTGTCAGCAAGACACCTGAGCAAGTTCGATCAGGGTACAATCGTCGACTAGTGGTTAGTTTGTGACGTACGGAGCGCATGCCTACTAACCTTGTGGGTGAGTGGCTTGATGTTTTGCTTCCAGTACTTACCAACATTATAAACTCATCATTAGTATCTGGTACATTTCCTACTGACTGGAAAGAAGCTTTAATATGCCCTTTATTACAAATAAAACCAATCTCGATATGAAATTAGAAAACTACCGACCAATCAGTAACTTAACATTTATTTCTAAATTAACTGAGAGGGCCGTTTGTGACCAACTTTATTGTCACATGTCAAAACATTTCATGTTTCCGGTTTTTCAATCATCTTACCGGAAGCATCACAGTACAGAGACGGCTCTTATAAAGGTTAAAAATGATTTACTGATGAGGATGAATTCCCAACATGTTATTCTGCTTATCCTTTTAGACCTGAGTGCAGCGTTCGATACTGTTGATCACGTAATTTTATTGAAACGTCTGCAGTCTAAATTTGAAGTCACTGGCAAGGCCCTCGATTGGTTTTCGTCTTATTTGTCAGATAGAAGTTAACGCGTATCTATTCAAGGTACCTTATCAGAAAAGTTTAATATCAACTGTGGCGTTCCTCAGGGATCCTGCTTAGGACCATTTTTATTCATTGTCTATGCCTCTAAATTGTTTGACATTGTTGAGCATCATCTGCCTGATGTTCATTGTTATGCCGATGACACTCAGTTGTATCTATCTTTTAGACCTGACGATAAATCTTGTCAAGCTGCTGTAACTATAATGGAAGATTGCATTAGGGACATCAGGCAATGGATGTTGCATGACCGGCTTCTAATTAATGATGCTAAGAGTGAATTTTTGATCATCGGATCAAAGCAGCAGTTGAAGAAAATTAATATTTCCAATATCATGATAGGTGATGCTAAAGTTTTTCCTACAACATGTGTTCGTAATTTGGGGTCATGGTTTGATTCTGAACTTACAATGAACACCCACATCAATAAAGCTTGCTCTTGCTTTTTTCATCTTCACAACATCCAACGCATTAGTCAATTCCTAACACAAGACTCTTTTAAAACTAATTCATGCATTTGTGACCAGTCGTCTTGATTATTGTAATAGCCTTTTGTATGGTCTGCCCAAATCACAGATAGCTAAACTACAAAGGGTTCAAAACGCTGCTGCCAGAATTGTTACTAACACACATCGGTTTGAACACATTACACCTATAATTCGTCAATTACATTGGCTGCCTGTTTCGTACAGGATTAATTTTAAAATCCTTTTGTTGACCTTCAAAGCTCTTCATGGTCTTTCTCCAAAGTACTTACAGGATCTTGTTTCCATCCGGAAAGTATCTTCATATCAACTTAAGTCAGGGAAAAATGGTATTTTCTTGGATTATCCTTCTGGTAAAATGTTGACTACATTTGGTGATAGGGCTTTTTCTGTGGCAGCCCCTAAGCTTTGGAATGCGCTACCATTTCATATACGTAGCGAACAGAAACTTACCTCTTTTAAATGTAATATAAAAACCCACCTTTTTAAAGCCGCTTTTTAGTGTGTCTTTCTTCTATGGTCACCTTGCCAGTTAGTTTAGATTTTTAGCATAGATAGGGTTAGAGGCGTCTGTCTCCTGAAAAGGTCAAAACGTTACCGATGCCAGCAGGGATAGGCCTATGTAATAAGTAACTATTAGTTCACTGTTGGCGGGACAGGCGTATCCCCATACTTTTGTTTGGGCACTGGCCTGGTGATCAGTCCTTTTTCTTTGTCGTTTTCTTCCATTCTGTGCTTTTTAACATATGTTCTGCGCCTTTGATCATTTTGTACGTAAGGGGCGCAATATGAATTTTAAATATTATTATTATTATTATTATTATGCGTGCTGAAATAAAAGTGCGAACGACTCTAGTCGTTGTCTAGTGACCGTCTGTGACAAAGATGGCGGCCGCCACGACGGCATGTTTGTTTACATTTTTGGATGACATGGACGATAGTGACACGGACGATATTTGCTTATTACTCACTTCAAGCTTCTGTGTTGATTCAGCCATTTTAAGAATAACTGGTCCTCTCTGCACTGCAGCACACTGCAATATGACAAATTGCTATTGGTAACCAACGATGCGACCAACCTCGATTGGATGGTCGTGAAAAGTCGACTAGACTGGTCCAACTATCGTTGACTAGCGGGGGTTCGATCAGAGTTAGTCGAACTATGGTTAACTATGGTCGTTGATCGAACTTGCTCTATTAAAAAGCCTGCTACAAAGAACATACTATGACGCCCCCTAGGCAATACACTTTGGAGAAAACGGTGACACAAATAACATGTGCTATTTCAATATGTGTAAGTTGCATCCCCTTAAGGTGATCCCCTGGCTACCGCTTCCCAGGTTGCATCGTATACTTGGGTGTGGTATCTGGCTACACGGCAGTTAACGGTTGTATAGCTTCTGACTGGTACCCCCCCCCCCCCCCCCTAACAAAAATATTGACAAGATAGGGAGACCGCCAACAAAGGGCTAGATAGCTCAGTTGGTAGAGCGCCGGCACATCAATCCGGAGGTCGTTGGTTCAAATCCCGCTCTAGTCAATTTTTCTATCATTGAAACACGTGTAAATTGCAACTGTTTAGAAAAAGCAAACAACAATTCTAAAATCACTGACAGCAGCCAAGGTATACACAATTCCAGAGCTAAATTTTATTTTTGTTGCAACTTACACTTTCTCAAAGATTCTTTTAAAGTCACGATGGTACGAAGTAACTAACAAGCATACTTGTACAAATGTTTATAAATACAGCTGATTCAACCAAACAGGAATATTTAATACAAATTCAAAAATATTACACCGACAATGTGGGGGCTGATGGATTGGTGAAAATGCAGACAAGTGAGGAACAGGGGAGTGGGAAATGTAGGGGTGGGGGTTGATGGATCGCTGAAAATGTTCAACTAGATTTATTAAACAGAAAGCACAATAAATGGTACCACTTTTAAATGGTTGAACCTTTCTCTTTTAAGATTGAATACATTTTCTATTGAAGACTTGACCCTTAGCAGTTACGTCACACGGGACTATAGTTGCCACACTCGCCAATTTTTAAGGTCAACTGAACGTATGGTATTGAAGCGTGTAGACGCCGGCCACGTCGTCTAAAATGCGCAGTAACATTGTACATTGGGACATTGATTCCCAAATGATTTATTGGGACCATTTTTCAATGGTTGTAACTTTCTTTTTAAAGTCCCTGAAACCACCCATAAGTTTTTCAGCACGTGGAAATAATTTGAGTTGATTATAAATACTCAATGCTTAGTTACTCTGAAATTTCATTCACAAATAACACAAAAAAGCAGGTTACTTTTCCGTCCATTTTAAATGGAAGATTAAGGGGCGATTACAAAAATTGTTTTGATAAAAATATCGAATGAAATTACTCAAATTATTTTCAGTATAAGCTTGTATTTCTTAAACACTTTAGGGTGGTTTCCAGGTACTTAAAAAAAAGGGTTAAAACCATTGGAAAAACTGCCAATATGATGGATTCAAAGTGGTACGATTTATCGTGTTTTTTTCCTGTTATATAAAGATGGCAATGCCAAAGTGTTGTCATGTACTTACTAATTATCAGTTCCGTAATTGGTGTTGTCTACAGCAAGGATGATGACTACGACCAGTAGTGGCAAACCTGCAACAAAGAACACACCATAGAATACAATAGATAGAATGTAATTTCTATTGTCCACGTAGAAATTTGTTTAATACAAAATGTTTAAAGTAGTTACAAGATACACTTCCATTTTCTATGGTATTTGGCAAGGTCTCAATAGGGAAATTTGAATTTTTTTAATTTGCTGACCAGTAGGGGAGGGGGGAGGGGGGTTTGCTGTGTACACAATATTTGTTTACAGACTATTCAAAACAGTACCACGGCATCATTGAGTGTTTAAACACGTTGGTTCAAATCCTGCTCTAGTCAATTTGGCTTTGTTCAACTCCAAATTATTTAACATTTACCCAGTTAGTTTCCCTTTTGGTTAACTACTCGATATTTGAAATAAAAACAGTCCCATTATTGAACATGTGGATAGCATTTGGTACAAATGATTGTCTGGTGCAATAGCATGAAGTCTGGGGACCAGAGAGAAGGATACCAGACCACTGAATGTGAAGCGACTGCATGTATAGTGGATGAGAGGTATCCTGCATAACTTTATGAATTTTCAGCATTTACTCTTAAAATAAACCAATTGATAGAAGATCAGTTCAAATTACATGTTTGACATGACTACGCCAGGACCACAAGCCTCAGTAGTAGATTAGGGGGTGGGGGAGGGATCTATGTAACATAGGGTCTGGGGATATTTGTTTATTTGTACAATTTTAGGGAATGTTTTATCCGTTTAGAGAGACCAGTCATTTCTGCATTATCATCATGCCCAGCCAGACAATGCAAATTTTGTTGAATTTTTACTCAATTGTTTTTAGGATGAACGCTGGCAAGAACAAGAAAAGAAACGGAAACATATGGTTTTGTTTTTTAATTGTAGATTCTATGCCAACACAGGACATGACCTTTGCTTTGAGAGTTTGGTTGAGTGGAACAGATCAAATCTTGCAGCCTATACAGACCCCTATGGGCATTTTGGTCCAAGCCTGCTGCTACTGCTTGTGGGACCCATGTAGAAGTCTGCAAGTTCTGTAATGTTTGAATTCTTACCCCAGGCAGTGACTGACGCTATCAGCATGAAGTGTGACACATTGGCATTGAGCACTCTCACAAAGAGAAGATACATATTGGTGGCCTCTACGGCCATCCAACCAATTGAAGCTAGAGTGAAGAAATGAATCAGCACCGCAACAATGGTACAGCCAACTGCAGGCTCTGTAGCTTCGATACCGGTCAGGAAGACGAGGTAGAGTCCAAAGAGGGAGAAGGAGAAGCAAATCAAGATCTGCTGAGGGCGCTTGGTGCGAAGTTTCCTGGGAGATAAAGGGAACAGTAAAGAACATTTCAAAAAATCTCCATTAAAGATAAATTTAGTGCTCTTTTGTGTTCTATCTTGGTCAACTAAATTTGCCGTTGGGCCTCAAGCAGGGTATAGTGCACAGGCGAAATAAGTTCCCATTGGTTCTGAAGCAGGGTATAGTGCACAGTAGACAAAAGTTGCCATTGCTGGGTATATTGCACAGTCAACTGAAGTCACCATTGGGGCTTAAGCAGGGTTTATTGCGCAGTCAACTGAAGTCACCATTGGGGCTTAAGCAGGGTTTATTGCGCAGTCAACTGAAGTCACCATGGCTCCAGCAGGGTTTAGTGCACAGTTGACTAAAGTCACCATTGGGGCTCAAGCAGGGTATAGTGCACAGTTGACTAAAGTCACCATTGGGGCTCCAGCAGGGTTTAGTGCACAGTTGACTAAAGTCACCATTAGGGCTCAAGCAGGGTATAGTGCACAGTTGACTAAAGTCGCCATTAGGGCTCAAGCAGGGTATAGTGCACAGTGGACTAAAGTCACCATTGGGGCTCCAGCAGGGTATAGTGCACAGTTGACTAAAGTCACCATTGGGGCTCAAGCAGAATACAGTGCACAGTGGACTAAAGTCACCATTAGGGCTCAAGCAGGGTATAGTGCACAGTTGACTAAAGTCGCCATTGGGGCTCAAGCAGGGTAAAGTGCCCAGTCGACTAAAGTCGCCATTGGGGCTCAAGCAGGGTATAGTGCACAGTTGACTAAAGTCACCATTGGGGCTCAAGCAGGGTATAGTGCACAGTTGACTAAAGTCACCATTGGGGCTCAAGCAGGGTATAGTGCACAGTGGACTAAAGTCACCATTGGGGCTCAAGCAGGGTATAGTGCACAGTCGACTAAAGTCGCCATTGGGGCTTAAGCAGGGTATAGTGCACAGTCGCTTGAAGTCGCCATTAAGGCTCCAACAGGGGCAGAGTGCACATGTCAACTGAAGTCGCCATTAAGGCTCAGGCAGGGTATAGGAAACAAAGTCGCCATTGTTACTGAAAGGGTTTAAACTGTGAATAGGCACAAGACTTCCACAGTCTTTTGTATCAGAGGAAGCAACTTACTTGATGTAGAGATATGTGATGATCGTGATGAGGAGCGCAACGACAGACACCGCACATCCTATCTTACTGATGATACTTAAGACAATATTCTCCTGGTTGCCATAGATATCCTAGAAAAACAATCGCAGAAAGCATATCAATAACAAGAGTATTTGATACCTCTCACTTGTCGGCAGCAGCAAATTAAGGTACATTTTCAGGGGGCACAAGGAGGTGCACTTTTGGCCAAGTCAAACTGTAGTCTGTGTACCCCCCCCCCCCCCCCATAATTACACCAAACTCTTCTCATAATGTCACACTGTCAACTTAACAATCTAGTGATCAGAAAACTTAAGGAAAGGTTTCTTTTAACCTAGCACAGCGAATGCAACCAATTCACTTAATCTGTTTTATTTTTATTTTATTAAACTCAAATCACTGCACCAAAAATCCAAGTGAACTTAATACACATTAAAATAGAAACAGCCAACATAAGGGCTAGATAACTCAGTTGGTAGAGCACCTGCAGGTTTATACGGAGACCAAAGGTTCAAATCCTGCTCTAGACATTTTTTTCTTTTTTCAACCTAAAGGTATTTTCAAATTTACCCAGTCAGTTTCCTGAGTGTGCGGTTTATTACTTGATATTTGAAATAAAACATTGCATCCCCTTAGGGTGATCCCTCTTCTGCCGCTTCCCAAGTTGTATCATAAACTTGGGTGTGATCCCTGGCTGTACGGCACTTTGCGGTTGAATGGCTTCTGACTGGCACCCCTAAACAAAGATGTTGACAAAATAGGGAGACTGCCAACATAGGGCTAGATAGCTCAGTTGGTAGAGCACCGCCACGTCAATCCAGAGGTCCCAGGTTTAAGTCCCACTCTGTCAGTTTTTCTTTGTTTTAAAATTTACTCAGTCAGTCAGTTACCCATGTGGTTTATTACTTGATATTAAAACGGAGAGGCGTACAAATAAAAGATTGAGTAATGTCCTTACCACAATCACAGCAAAGCTTGTCAAGTGGTCACAGTGACACACCGTCCTGCCGTTATTAACTAGGGCTTTACTGCAGCCCTCGCTTGACCAATCTCCAAAACCATCGTTCAACGAGAAATCCCAAAAGACGCACTGGGAGCCATTGACCATCTCATCAAGGTTACTGACCTGAGGGTTGCAGGGTGCAAAGACATGGTATAATGATATTAACAGTAATGATAACTAGTTCTTATAAGGGCATTGTACAATAACAAATCAATGTACTTTACTTACATATATTAAAGTGCCCTGGTATTGGGCTAATAAAATTCCTGTAGTCTTTCTCAGTTTCCAGGGGAGTATACAGCCCTGGGCTGCCGTGGAGCTCCAAAGGCTTTTTCAAACACAACAACCTCTAACCTTGCAGGTACCCATTTATACCCTTGGGTGAAGAGAATCATCTATAGCAAAGTGTCTTGCTCAAGGACACAAGCATCATGACCGGGACTTGAACCCACACCCCGATGACTAAACCACCAGAACTTGAATTTGATGTGCTAAACCGTCGACAATCTCAGGTCAATTGGGTCATTACCCAACACAACACAAGACAGTTTTGTTTCAAATGATTTCTCAGTAACTTTGTAGGTCTACGTTTCATTGAAATTCCAATCAACAATTTATTCAAAAGGGCAAAGAGTGTACTATTAAACATCATCAACCTGGTCTTCACCCAACACTCAAGCTGGTAACAATTTTGCCAATTATCTACCATCCACAGAGATTACTCGCCAACAAACTGTCATTGGGAGCAACCCCTTACCAAAATCGTTACCCATTTATTTCATTCCAATTGGATATCCAGTTGGAAAGGTATGGATCGAATTGGTATTGAGTTGGTGTTAGTTGGTCTATACTGGAATACTGAATTAGCGATTGGAATAAAATTTTAGACCAACTCAGTCTAATTGGAAATCCAATTGGCTTGATTTTATTGAATTGGAATTAGTTGGAATTTGTTTCTACCAATTGGAAATTTCACCTCCTAATATATTTTCAATTGGAAATTTTATTTCACAACAGGGTCTAGTTGAACAAAAATCAAATTGAATTCAACTGAGTCCAATTGGGTGCAATTGGTTTTGTGCCAAAACACAAAAATGGAACAATTCCAGTTGGTTCAAGTTGGAAATATTATATTATTGGAAATTTTGTTAAAGGACATTTCACCTCCTTTTGAGACACCTTTTTTACTTCTAGTATGTTAGGTAGGTGATGGGATTGTGCCTTTAACGATACAAGCATGGTGTTTGGCAGCAGTCAGAGTATGTCATGAGAAAGACATTTGGATGTATGGCCATTGCAGACTTGTTCTATGAAAAAAAACCAGGTTGAATATCAACCATTGGCAGCCATTTTAAAAATTTCATCATCGAAGGCACAATTTTCCAAATGTTTCCCCTATCTGCCTCACTTTTCAAGAGTCTCGTCACTGGTATTTGAGGAATTATTGAAATTCTAGTCCAAAGTTGGATTTGAACCCACGTCCACTGAGGTCAAAGGCAAGGAGTGCACTGGTAGTGACACCATTCTGATGAATCCAAACCCTGATAACTGTGGCATCCCCGAACAAAGATATTGACAAAATAAGGAGCTGCCAACATAGGGCAAGATGGCTAAGTTGGTAGAGCGACGCTACATTAATCCGGAGGTCGTTGGTTCAAATCCCGCTCTAATAACTTTTTCTTTTATCAACCCACCACAAAAATGTGAGGAAGTCTTACATTAAGAGGGAGGAATGCGCTGATGACAGGCTGATCCATCGGGAGATTCTCAATCTTGACGCCCTCAATGGTGGCGGCAATGATACGGCTGCCGACGGCACGACGGTGCGCTGGATCCTCTGCATCCTGTAATGTGGGGGAATGGAACAACTTGCTGGTTTGGTACAGGAAGAAGCTGATGGGTACCGTCTCGCCTGGACAGGACAAAAATCAACAAACAAACATTTATTTATTTATTACACATCCAACAGCACAATTAGAGCCAGTAACAGGGTGAATAAAAAACAAGAAGAAACGTTTAGTTTTAGACGTGGGAGGAAAACCCCAATGAGGGTAACCCACCCATGCACTCATGCTCCACCCATGTAGGGACTGAAAACCCAATTCACATGCAAGGCTCTGGTGTGTGGTGGGATTTGAACCAGAGCCCACAGAGGTGAAAGGCAGGAAAAGAAACCACTTAGCCAACCTGATCCCAATATGTTAAACCTTTTTTATTCATGTCTTTTCCTTTAAGATTAACTAATAAATTAGAAAGATAAAGGCAACTTGTGTGGAATTATAACCCTTGTTTTATTCCTGCTCATCATTTTGAGATCATGATTTCAATGTTGTAAACTATTTTCTCAATCTTGGGATGAACTAAGAAAATTTTGTTAAAACAGGACTTGAACCTTCAAAATTTTGCAAGATGCTGGCGCACTACCAACTTCTAGCCTCATTGTTGGCGCTCTCCTTATTTTGTCAAAACCTAATTGATCAGGTGACAGTCAGAGGCTTATTCAATTTTTTTTTACAGTGGAAATGTCTGGGAAAATATTTTGTAAAGCATTTTATTTTGTTTCCGAAATGGAAATTCACTGCTTGGGAGAAGGGTTAAAATTATTATACAGAATTGGGAGAGGTGACAAAATAGTCGCAGACAATGTTCATGTTTTGTCTGATCAAAAATATACATGAAATAACAAACCTGTGAAAATTTAGGTTTTCAGATAGTTACAGTTTTCTCAAACATGACTTGATTTGAGAGAAAAAAAAGGTTCAAGAATGAACTTCATTATCAGTAAGCTTTCAGACTAAAATTAAACAATGATGTTTTTTATTCTTACCAATCCTGTATTATACCTTCAAAGGAAATAATCAAAAGGTTATTCAAAATTTGGCGTGTCGTGGCCGAGCGGTCTAGGTCACCGGACCTAAGCTCTGGTGTTTTCAGCAGCAGAGTGTGGGTTCGATACCCGGTCATGACACTTGTGCCCCTGAGCAAGCACTTAACCATAATTGCTTCGAAAAAGTTGGGAAGGTAGTGCATTCTGCTCTACCAGACAGGCTCTAGTGGATGATACCCATGCCTACATCCTTAAGGACTGTGAAGGGGGTAACCCTGTTTCAGCCCCAGGAGTAGGAACCAACGTGCCCCTGGTGTTAATTGATTTGGGTCGATAGCCCAAATCAGTTATGTGTAGCCCTCACCTTGAGTGGCCGTCCGTGGCCTTGTGAGTTGGGCGATATCTCATTAAAAAAAATATATATATATATATTTACCTTTTCTGTGTAAAATGCATTAATTGTAAAATAAATAAATGGGGGATGGCAGTTGAGTTAAAATTCCCTCAGAATTTTCCATGGGTAAACATTTCTAGAGAGTGCTCTGTAAAGTAGAAACAAGGGTTTAAAACCAGGCTGAACAAATACAGCCACAATTGATCTTTGCTGAATTTCATTTTAAATGTTGTTAAGGAAATTGAGCACATGAGAGCGAACAAATTTTGATTGTAAAAAATACAAATTTTGAGTACCCTTATCGAGTGCTTTTCAAAAAGATTCGCAAAAAGCCTTTGATATTATCACTTATGTTACGTCAATTGTGGGAGCTCTGTTTTGTTATAGCCGCTTTGTTGCAATAACAAAGCAACTCCCTACAGATGACGTAAACATATTGTCATTTTGATGCGAGCCGTCAACAGCAGAGAAGTAGCTAGTCTTTCAAAACCTTCAGGTGGGGGGGCCTATGTTTGTTTTTGACATTTACACAAAAATCAGAAGTGTAAAATTATCAATATTACGCTGATAAAAAACACATAGCATTTCTGTTAATGTTTCTCTCAAGTAACTGTTTAATGGATTCAACCTTGATAATACACTACCTGGTGTTATGTAATCTAATACTGCTGCAGGCACCAAGATTGACGATTTCACCTCAGCAACTGGGACGCTGTTGGGCTCATAATAAATGGAGATGTCCTCAGTCTTCAAGGAATTCCCCCCGGATCCTTGAGGAATGGCAGCAAACCCCAGTCCAGTTTGGAGGGACTGTTGGCGTATGACGACAGCCACAACAGCAAGGTTATCCTGTATTGCCGTAATGTTGCCCGCGTTGCCGCTCATCTGTAGCGCAGTGATGTAGGTTTCCAGGGCGATTATGATGAGTGATGGCGAATTGTCGTCGCCGAGATTGTCAAACGTCTCCTGGTCTACTGCCTGCACATTGCTTACAATCTCAACAATGTTTACTGCAATCTGTAGTGTATGCAGTCAAAAACAATAATAAAAGCTACAGAGAATAATAATATTAGAATCCACCAATAAGGAGCTCAAGGCGCTTGAACAACAAAAAACACTTTTTAAAGGTAGTGGACAATTTTCGTAATTACTCGAGAAATACATTACCATAAAAACTTACTTGGTTAGGAGCACCTGAGAGCTCCTGACAGTATAAAACATTGTGAGAAACGACTTCCTCTGAAGTAGTGTAGTTTTCAAGAAGGAGGTAATTTCTCACTAATATTTTTGAATCTGAAAAAGGCTTCAGGCATGAAGTCTTTTATTCCTATCTGAAAGCACACTAATTTGTACAACAAGGGTGTTTTTTCTTTCATTATTTTCTTGCAACTTCGATGACCAATCAAGCCCAATTTTGTTAAGGTTTGTTTTGTTATGCATATGTTGGGATACACCAAGTGAGGACACTGGTCTTTGGAAATTACCAAAAGTAATCTGCCTTTAAGACAGGTAGTAATAATAATTTACAAATTATATTACATAAAAATGATCAAATGTGCATAACACACTATAGAATGACCAGAATGGACGAAAACAATTATAAGAAAAAGACTGGTCATTGGGCCAGTGCCAAACCCACAGTATGGGGATACATTTGTCCCGCCAACAGAAAACTAAAAGTTACGTATTACAAAGGCCTATCCCTTGCTGGCATCGATAATGTTTTGATCTTTTCAGGAGACAGACTACTCTACCCCATTTTCTATGAACAAATCTAAACTAACTGGCAAGGCGACCATAGACGTGATACAAACAGAAGACAAAAGAACAATTCAATAAAAAACACTAGATCTATCCATTTCAGGTCATTTTCATATGAATGTGTCTCTGCTTCAAAGTCATATCTAGATGAGGCGACAAGTTTGTATTTCAACACTTATGTTTTGCCGGGATTTCCTAATGCTCACAGGAAATTAATGTTTAGAATTTCTGGAATAAAAAATAAAAACATTAATAAATATTGTTTATCTAATTATTTGATTGATTGATTGATTTTTTTAAATATTTATTAATTGATTTTTTTTTTTGGGGGGGAACATCCATGAAAACCACAATGAAACCAAAACTTTATCAAGTCAAGACAACAAATGTTCTCATTAATGTTCAGAGAATTATTTTTTCTCTATTGACAAGATCTGGCTTTTGTACACCATAAATCGGCAAATTTGGGCTATACGTCATGGTCGATGATGCATACAGCAAGGCAATTTTCGCTCAAGAACGCTAATGGAAAAAAAAACGGAGCTGAGTCAAGGAAACTAAGGAAAGCAGAGCCTGATGTCATACCTCAGGTGAAGGACTCGTTGAGTTCCTTGCGACCATGACGATGTTGCTCAAGATGTCGGCGATTGCCATGATGCCAGTCTCATTGATATTGGAGTAATTCGAGGACAGACTGACTGTCTTTTTGGCTATCTCATTTACATTTTCAGGAGTGACCTCCACCTGGGGAAAAGCAGAGGTACGGAAACATTAAACAAATTAAAATATAAAAAAAAAAAACACTGGCAGAGAAAAAGTTAAAGGTGGCAGCTACAGAACATTGCCCTCTTGTCATCTAAACACTCCAAGTAGCAATTAGATCTATCTACAAGAGACAAAAAAATGCCTAAAGAAAAAAAATATTTAAAAACAATTCAAGAATTAAAAAATGCACACACACAAAAACGTTTTTTCACAAATTGTATAAAATAATTTTTAAGTAGTTTCCAACCATTTGTGGTTAAACTAGTCCCTTCCCTCTACCCGACCCGTCTCCTTTGTCAATTTTCAAACCTTGCTATTTCTGTGTGCTTTCTGCCTCACTCTCTTTTATTTGATTTCCAATTGACTGCTTATGTTACACCAGTATTTCTGTTTCTGTGTGTTAAGTTGTCATTTAGCCTTCGAGAAAGACTCTGCTAAGGTCGAAACTTCAGGCCATTAACTACTTTTTGGATTAAAACAAAAATAAACAGATATATAAATTCAGCTTATATTTTGGGTTAATAACAATAATGACTTACATTAGCCAAGTCATCCAAGAGATTATTCACTTCTCCGCCTTCGGAGCAATCAATGATGACTGGTTCAAGCCACTCTGCTTCAAATGTCAGATCCCCGACACATTCCCTTGTCGCACGAGGCCCTCCAGCTGAAACAAACAATTAACACAACCGGTGCAAGTACCCACAAGAAAAAATTCAAAAACATTCAAAATGGTGTATATAAAGGCTGTAAGCAGCGTTTAAGGGTAGGATCAGAGATTGATAAATGCTCAAAAAGTTAATGAAAAGCACTGCAGCTGTTCATAGTAGAAACTATTTGGAGAAAAGATTGCATGAATCGTTTTTCAGATTTCTGAGGGTCCCATGTCCGTTCGCGAATGCTGCGACAAGAGATGAGGTTGGTACCCGCTGTCACCTTGCTGAATGTGGATGGATTTGATGTTTGTGTGGAAATACCATGACAATTTTTTTGCTGTATTCTCAGCACACAGACACTGTAATCAGGTGAAACTTTCCCATGTGACTTTTATTGTATGTTTCTGTATAACTTTGCCTATAAATCAGCATTACCTTAACAAAAAAACAATCTATGACCCTACCTTTAAACCAACCAATTTTAAAACCACTTGTAGGCCTATCCCAGACTACAGAGCAACCTTCTTTTGACCCCTATGACAGGACGCCCTTGTATGGTGACATATACTGCGTATTGACGTCATCATAACAATAATCTTGCATGTACCACTTTGCGTGTTTACAAACTGTACCTTGGTTCATGGCGAGTGTAGCACAGTCACCCAAGGGGTCAATGGATTGTTTATTTGAAACATAAAACATGACTTGAAACATGACTGAAAGTTCAAAAGAATTTGTCTGAAATTATATTGACCAATGAAACAATTTATATCAAGCGTGGCTCCCTTGCGTATTAACCAATCAAAAAACATTAAAGTCACGCCTTTACAAATATGATACATTAAGCCGGTTCATACTTCACACGAAAGCGAATACAAAGCAAACTATGTAACTCAAACAATCAAGTATGCGCTCTTTTCATATTGTGTGACACAAGGAAATTTACTTTGTTTTCACAATTTTTGTGAAGTATGAACTCTGCTTTAGATTAAATACTTACCCTTGAATGTGTACAGTGGGCACTGCTCAGCAGCTTGGGCTGTTTGACCGATTCTAGTCTGGGGGAAAGTGAGATTTCCACTGGCTGCAACGACTGACGACTCAACACAGGAACCTGTGGTGAGAAAGATCAGCGAACTTGTTTCATTGTGTTATTTTGTGAAAAACATCATCCAAATCGTATTCAGTCCATTTCAACATTTTATGTTGTCTTTAGCATGTCAGGCAAAATAAATTCTCAGGGCAAATGTAAGTTCTATAAGTTGTCTTGAATTTTGTTTTAACAAAGGAAACAAATTGACATATGTTGGATTTGAACTTGTGACCTCCGGATTAACGTACCGGCACTCTACCAACAGAGCTATCTAGCCCTAATGTTTGGCAGTCTACCCGTTTTATCATTGACTTTGTTCAGGGTGTCAGTCAACCTGTAGCTGCTGTGTAGCCAGGGATCACACTCAAGTATACAATACAACCTGGGGAGCAATACGGTGGGATAACCATATTAAGGGGATGCAACTTTTTATTTCAAATATCAAGTAATAAACCACAAGGGAAACTGATTGGGTAAATTTGTAAATAACTTTAGGTTGAACAAAGAAAACATTACTAGAACAATTAACTTAGACAAACCAGGAATTAAGAAAACATATTTGTCAGAAGAACTGTAGTTAGTAAAAATGCGGGTACAAGCATTAATACTGCTTTGGGAGAAGTGTTGGCTCTTAGAAGAGCCGGCGTGGTCTGAACATTTTAAACAGAATACTTATCTCGCCTTCAGGAAAAATCATGAATATATTTGTATTTATTAAGAAGACATGCTTCCAGATTAAAAAACTCCCTCAGATATCTGAATGTGGAACCTGAAAAGTTGAAATCTGTTGTTAATCACGTGAAGATAATTAATCTTATCGCAAAAATTATTTAAACAAAAATAAAGTGGTGCAGAGACCTCAAGTCAGCTGAGCCGTGATGGCTCACTTCAGTACAGCTTCTATTCTAAAAGTCAATAAATTGTTTTGTTTATCTTATTGGGGTGGTGGGAGAATAACACTTTTATATCTTACCTATATTCAGCACTATAATATTTTCAGGAACTAGGGAGATTCCTTCTAGGAAGTTATTGGCCTGTGTCATCACTAAAAAGTTGATTTGTCTTGCAAGTTCTATATCTTGGATGTTGGATTGCTGAAATGACATGATCAGGTCACTTATCACACTGCCTGGACGGAAGTCTATCACTTCAATAACTGGAAGCCCAGTTGGGCTCTCCAAAAACGGTCCCACAAGCTAGAAGGGAGACAAACAAAAACACTCAGTATTATCTACACACCGACCGACATAATAACAATAAATTTATACAGCGCAAAGATACAACTAATATTAGGCTCAAGACAGAATATCAATACTAATACTAATAATAATAATAATAATAATAAAAATAATAATAATAACAAACAGGTGGCGGTGCTTTTGGAAACAGCAAGGATCCTGAAAAAGACCCTTGAGATCTAAGGCTGTGGGACGTAGCCTTACTCTAGGAGTTACCGGCACAAAGGAAAATGTGATCTTTCTTTTGCACGCTGTGATAAAATTAAATAATAATAAATAGGCCTAGTATTCATAATAAAAATATTAATAAAATGCGTTTATATTGCGCCTTAAGTAAATTACCCCAGAGCGCCTCACAATAAAAACGGTAAAGCCCAGACAATAAACAAACTTAAAATAAGGTTTAAAAATTATTTACAAAGTACAGATAGCAGTCAAGTAGTTAAAGCACTTTAAACTTTAAAAAAAAGAAAAAAAAAAAAATATAAAAAGGCACAACATAATTCAACATTTAGACTACATTTTTAGCACCAAATGTAAACAAAAAATGTATACAAAATAAATTGTTGTAAAAGAAAAAAATGGAAAGATTCACAACAAAATCAATTTAACAAATCCACAATTAAAACAATCATACAATAGACTGTGCAAGTCTCGCGCGTATCCGAACGAGAAAACACGTCAAACAAAGAACATTTTTATTATATTTCTGAAATCAAATCTTTGTTTTAAATTATATCTCATGACAAAATCTGAACAACAAAAATAATTCATTACAATTTTATGAAATTAGTCTTAGCTTTAAAAAAAAATACGCCAAAGTGTGTTAATTATTATTAAAAACAAATTAAAACTTTGGGACAAGGATGCTTTTTTTATGTTAACTTTTTAATGGGTTTTAAATTGACCCGTATCGCAGTTTAAAGAGGAATGCCGACGCCTCAACAACCATTGACTGCAATTGAAAGGGTTCGCTTTGCAATTACAGCATCTGGCGATTATAATCGCGCATCCAAAACAAGCGTTTACATAAGTTTTATGATCGGAGGCGAGCACAAAATTCTTAATTTTTTGCAATAACCGGAAGCTGAGGTCAAGTTTAATTTTCAGGTTTTCTTTGTTATATTGTTGAATTGGTTTTACTTTCATATTTTGTTATCACTTAGTATTACATTCCCAACAACATGTATAATTTTCTAGGTCATAAACTACGTTAAACTAAAAGAGTTGACAAACAAAATCTCGCCCACGTAAAACTCCATATGGTTGGGACCACAATGGTCCTGGAAGTTCGAATGCGCGCGAGACTTGCACAGTCTATAACAAGTTCATGAATAAAAAGTTGAATACTTTCTGCTACACAGCTCAACAAAATTGCTCTATTCTCTGTCAAGATCAGAGCAAAACAATTTATACTGTACGCCATCACATATCATAAGGATCACCAGGGTATAAAGGGTTTACATGTATATGGTTTAAAGAAACTGTGCATTACAGGTCTGGACAGTGTGGATCGTTTCTTTCTTAAGCAACTGCTTTACTTCTTGGCTCTGGGAGATTTTGAGAAAATCTTGAAATCAGGAAAAATCCCGAGTTATTACATGCCTGGGTTACCTTCCCCTGCACAGTGCCATGGTTGACTTATTGAGTAACAGTTTTTAATTAAGAAGTCAGTACTCCGCTACATTTTATTTATTTTAATTGTTTTAAATCCATATTACTCAACTGCACCTAGCCAAATAGCATGCCAACTGTCTTGTTACCATCAGCGTGGTTTTTCACTGAAAAGAAAACCACCTTGGACCAGCCCTCCTGGTTTCCCCTAGGAATTGTACAGCAATTACTTATTATTGACTTATCATTAATTCAGCAATATTTTCATCCCCAATTGTATGATACCATAACAGAGCTATCAACTCATATTTGAACAAGAGAATGTTTTATACCTTTTGTTCCTTTTTTTAAATGAGATATTGCCCAACATCACAAGGTCGGACAGCTACACTTAACTTATTTGAGCTGTCGACCCAAATCCACTTTTCACCAGGGGTATGTTGCCACCTACTCCTGGCGCTGAAACAGGGTTACCCCTTTAACAGTCCGTAAGGATGTAGGCATGGGTATCATCCACCTGGCTGGTAGAGCAGAATGCACTACCTTCCCAACTTTTTAGGAGGCAATTATGGTTAAGTGCCTTGCTCAAGGGCACAAGTGTCCCGACCAGGAATCGAACTCACACTTTGCTGCTGACAACACCAGAGCTTCGGTCCGGTGAACAAGACCGGTGTGGAGGAAAACATTTAAAATAGTAACAAGAAGTGAAACTTGAAAATAAATTGACTGTACCTGCTCCTCAAGAATATTTTTGTAATCGTTATAATCTCTGCTTTCTGGATCCATCAAATCAGCGGTGAAGTTCTTCAGGAGTTGCATTGTTACCTTGAAGATTGACACACCTTTTAAAAGAACAGACAAATTGTTACTTCCTGGGGAAAAAGTATTCTGACACAAGTGGTGTGTTCAAAGAGGGAAGTGTGAAATCACACATGAAGCCACGTGCAAACAAATCATAATGAGACCAAGTGTGACCACAAAAAAGCATTTTGATGGAATTCGATGTATGCATTAAAAATAAAGTAATTTTTTTAAGGAACGCACTCAAAATATTCAAAAAGCTAAAGTATTTGACATTATGAAGGTTCTGCCCATGTCGAGTGAGCGTCATAAATTGATAATGAAATCAGCACTGGATCCAAGCTCTGGGCCCAGTTTCATAGCTGCTTAAGCAGGAAATATTGCTAAACAAATTTCTGCCAAGCAAGAATGAGCAGGATACCCGTCAAAAATGGTGCATGTGATATGGCATTTTGGCTGGTAACCTTATTCTGGTATAAAGCATAATTATTTTGCGCTTGACTACTTTCTGTGCTTCAGCAGCTCTATAAAAGTTGGGCCTGGTCTTGACATTTGTGTCCTTATTAAAGCAAGATGATTGACCATACTGCTTTGTACTGTATATGGAAAGCATATGTTGTGTAATGCACGTAAAAGAATTGGTTTGCCACAGTGTTTCTGCCAGTGGCTGCTGAGTGCGCTGCAGCACCTTGTAAACACTAATCAAATCAGTCTCCTATTTAAAAAAAAATTAAATAAAAAAACCTGTCTTAAAAATGTTCCTCTTTGTTTCAGCACCTTGAGTACCTTTCTGGTAGATACGTGCGTTATATAAGACTCCAGTGCTATTATTATTCCGGGAAAGATTAAGGGCAAAGTATATTTTTCCTTTTTCAACTGTTTGATTTTTTTAATCCTATATTATTGTAGATACAATAAAATTAACCTGTGAAAATTTCACTTCAAAAGGTGGTCGGATTTTTGAGATATTACCAAAAAACTGGAGCGAATATGTCCACGTAGGAAGAATTATCCCTAATAGGAATACAAAATCTGGGAAACGTTTCTCAGATTCAAATTTTGGGGCATAAAACCTGATATCTTTTTCCTAATCCACATTACTGGCTTATAGTCACTGAAAGGGTAAAATGCAACCCCTGCTAGAAAGTTTATTCAACAGGCAAGGAAAAAATACTTCTTGGTGTTCCTACCTGCAATAGTGAGAGTTGCTGGTTTGGTCTCGGCTGTCCTATCCCCAAAAGGTCCTCCACCCTTCCCAGTGCAGATGTAAGACCCTTGATCTAACTCATTTATAGACTCGAAGGGAAGTACGTTTCCACTCTTGACAAATTGCCGCCTGGGTGCAGGGGCAACCTTATACCAATTGTACTCCACTGCGTTTTCTATCTCGCACACCATTGTTGTTGACAAGGATACATCAACCGTCACGTTGACATCTACAGATCTTGGGGGAGTCTTGATCACAGGCTCTGTCATCAAAAGTATTAGAACATAATCAGTAACAATCAAACATTAGGTAATCAGCTGTCACTATAAAAATCCTTTCGTTAATGAATTGTTTCAGTAAAAACAACCGATGTGACTGGATTGTATGTCCACTTGAATTGTTTGAAGCACACATTCTCCCAAGACAGAAAGCTTCTGTTCATCAAAGGTCAATTTTACACTCTCTATTATTACCTTGAAGATTTCATTTTATAGCAAAATAGGAAGACAGTGTCTTACTTACTGAATTTCTTTCAGATTTTCTCCAAATCATTGAGACCTGCCAAGAAAAGTTCATCTTTTTGGTCTTTTTTCTTCAATGTGCTCTGAAAACCTAAACACTTTTTTGTACACAACCATAAGGCGCTCTGTAGGTGTTTGGCTTTTCAGATCGGTATACCCCAATTTAAAGGGATTGCATAATGACAACCTTATTTTTTTTTACAATCTTAGAAAGATCCAATCTTTCTCTTTCCAACCATAATAAGCTTTGGTATTAGGAGGATGAACATGGACAAAACTATTGTCCACCTCACATCATACAACCAACCCATTTAGGAGGCAAATCATACTTTCAGCTCAGAAGCTGACTTGCGAAGGATTCCTGTTTAAGCCCTTGTGAGGGCGCCATTGCCAGCCATCAGCTACATCGACCCATACATGACCATAGAGCACAGCAACAGATCGAAAGGGTAGACTTTTCCAGACTAAGGAAAATCGGAGGGCCAGGAGAAAAACCCTTGTGGCATAAAAAAGAACCAACACACTCACATATGGCCCTAGCCAGGAATCAAACCAGGAATCAAACCAGCAATACAATTGTGAGAGGCGAGTGCTTTATACACAAGCCACCCATGGCACCTAATCAAGATCAGTCACCCTTTCTTTTAAAGGCAGAATGTGAATGAAATGTAAATAATCAACAACAAATTTACAAGAGAACATGGAAAACAGTATTGATTTCTGAAAATAAAACACAAAAAAACATCAACATTAACATATGACTCAGTGTTACTGTTAGTGTTGATGTTTTTTTATGAGGTACAAACCGGTAGTTGCAAAACTCTGGCAGACTCTGTACGCTTCCAGGGCGTAGTTTGGCTCACTACTACAGCCTGCGTTTTCAAATTCTTCCTGCTTGAGTGACCACGCCTGAAAGTGATCGCTACATGTCGAATCCCTACTGTTCATACATTCAATGGTAGACAGCGACACCGGCATTTCAATGGTAGACAGCGACACCCGTGTGTCTTCCTCCTGACTTCCCTCCGAAGGCGGCTGGTTCAGAAAAACTACAGATGCAGTAACGGTCTTGCTTCGATTGACCAACACAGGGGGATCTAATTTGAAGATGGTATCATCAGAAAAATAGACACCATCATAATCACGGCTGTATATTCTGGTTTGAATAATGTCTCGTTTTCTTCGGGAAGGTTGGATGACACGCTCCTCGAAGGTGAGCCGAGCGGGGAGAAGAAAACCCGATTTCTCCAACGGGACACCTGCACTTCCTGGATTACCACCTGATGAGCTGAGCCATAGCTCAAAGGCAAACACAGATGGTCCTTCAGTTTGGAAGAACTGAAACGAACTTGGACCAAACTGACCGCCGGAAATGGAACTCTGAAGAACACAGCCGTTTGACTGCACACCAAGGAAACTTTCCCTCTCACTAAACAGTCTATCACATTCTTGGCCTATTTGTAAGATACACATAAACAATTGTTAGAAAGTGAAAATTCTCCTCTAGGTAGGAAAAACACGTTATTGGTTTCCTGCTTACCTAAAAAATATATAGACAGTCTCTCTTGAAGGGCTGGTGTAAAATTTATTTTATATATCTTTTTCTTTTCTATTATTTATTTTGCATTGAGTTATCTTTTTGTTGTCTTGTTCATTTTTAAATATTTGAATGTATTATTATTGTGTTACCTTGTATTTATCAGGAGCTAACTAACAGTACTTTGATTCACTTTTTCAGTTTCTGTCATCAATTGTACTGTATGTTTGTTTTTGTTTTGTATTTTTATGTGTATAAAGACAAATAAATAATAATAATAATAATAATAATGGTCAGTAGCCTCAGTAGCCTATTTCTAATTTCCAGGGAAAAGGGAAATGACCAACTCAATTTTGAGATGTACTCATTTTCCAATAGACATTTTTGTAAAGGGCTGTTTTAGTTCATAACTTTTTTAGAGCGAAATTTGCAACATGACGTCACTGGATTCCAACAACTAATGGATCGATCTTTACATTTCAAGGAGGAATTATTCGTCAGTCGAAAGGTCAAATTCAAGGCCGTATTGATATTATTGAAAGTCAGGAATGAACCAAAACATCCCCACACAAAAATGTAGAGGACTATTTGTCTCAGAATGATGTCATCGGCTGTTTTGAATGTTGACAAACTATGCACTGGAAGGTATTGAATACAATGGCAGTTTACAACAAGTTAATGTGAGATTGGAGACTTGCATGATGTCTCTATTTACTGGAAATTTAGTACATCACAAAATTGAATTATTTCCCTTCCCTTCCTCTTTGGACTTCAAGGTAACTCACTCCATTCAGCTACTATAACAGCCTTTTCGGATTGCACAGTTTTGTCAAGAACACAGGAGAAACTGAAATTGAATAGAAACAAGAATAACACCTCAATTACATGTGTTTCAATCTCATAAATAATTTTTGGTGACTAAGTGGAAAGTAACTGATAAGTGGTCATTTTCTAGCACTGAATTTTTGGCAAGATCCTATACCAGGTTTCACCCCTCTAAATAGACTCCCATAGCAAACAATGATAAATGCTAAATATTCAAAAATTCTCAAAAAATTGTTAAAAGTCTCTCAGCCTCTTGAAAACCAATCAAATATATTTTCAGACCACTAAACTTCAGATTTCTTTTCAATTTTTGGCAGGTCAGCCGTTTGGAATTTTTGCTAATTACCCCAGAAAAAAAACACCCCCGAAAATGTGTTTTTTCCCAAACCGACTTGCCGCCAGTTTTCGGGAGGCACTCCTCCAATTCCCAAGCTAAATAGGGCCAACTTTAAAGCCCAAATTTATCAAATCTCCTCAAAACTTGAAACCCAGAACCCCCAGGTTGTGATAAGTTCCTATAATTACACACTCTATTAGTTGCATGACCCCCAAAACGTTATAATTAAAAATAAGTTGTGGGTTTACAAATTATGATAAGTAGCTTGGCGCATGAATTTTTGGTCGATTTAGAGTAGTGCACCCTATAAGGGCAGTCAATTATTCTTTATGGGGAAAAAAATATGCTTAAAATGTTGAGAATAAGTCACTGATATGAAATCTGGAAAAAAAAATTGAATATTTTATTGCGTTTGTCTACAACAAGGTCAAACATGTTGAAGCATTTACATGTACTTTAAGCAATGCGAGAGGAAAAACCTGCATGACACACTGTGTACATTATACTGGAATACTTGGAAGTTACGTCCAAATCTTCCCTCAAAAAGTTATTAACATGTCTCTTTTTCGTAATAAGATTCTAAAAACCTTACAAACTATTTAATTAATCGACAAGAGGGAGTTAATTATTGTGGAGAAGCGGTAAAAAGGGAAACAGGTTGGAAGGGGGCCTTGAGTTGGGGGGGGGGCGTTTTTGCTTTCCCTCCAACTTTTCTAACCATGTATTCATATTGAGTTTAAAATTGTGAACTTTATAACAAAGTTCCCAACAAACAAACACATTTTACCACATTTATTGTTCTTCCAAGTTTCATCTTCCTAGCTGTTAAGGGGGTGGGGGGGGGGGGGGGTAAAGGGGTGGGCGTGGGGTGGGCGGGGCATGTTGCAAAATTCCATTCCAGATACTATACGGTTAGTTGTGGACAATAGGTTAAGACTGTAAACTAGGGTTTAGACTAAGAGCTAGGGTTTTGGGCTGATGGCTATAGGGTTTGGGGTGTATGCTAGGGTTTGGGCCGACGGCTAGGGTTTGTGCCGATGGCTAGGGTTTTGGCCGATGGCTAGGGTTTGGGTGTAGGCTGTGGGTTTTTGCTGAGGGCTAGGGTTTTGGCTGCGAGGGCTAGGGTTTCACACATGCAATCAGTTCCCGGGAACTTGACGTTCATGATGCCATATCAACCACCCACCGCCTATGTCATCTTCACATAGTCTGTTGATGGTTTGTCTCTACTTTTCCCCTGATCAACCAGCCACTGAAGATTCTTGAGTTTCTTGAATGTGACTTACCGTGATAGTCTCATACTCGTCGATATAGTCTTACACTAAAAACCAAACCCAGCAAACCTTTCTTTGGAACGTTGAATTATTCTGTTGTTTTGTAATTTTAGGAACAAATAGCAACATTATTACTATATACTATCTGTTAATACAGCCAAAGGAATGATGTTTTCAATGTAAACACAGCAACAACTGACGAAAAGTGCCCCCATACAACACATTACTGTCGTCGTTTCAAGCCTACATAACCGTATTAACAACAAGCACACGGGTACACGGGTGTAGCGGGCGCCACCATTTTGTATCTATAGGTTTCACCCCTCTAAATAGACTCCCATAGCAAACAATGATAAATGCTAAATATTCAAAAATTCTCAAAAAATTGTTAAAAGTCTCTCAGCCTCTTGAAAACCAATCAAATATATTTTCAGACCACTAAACTTCAGATTTCTTTTCAATTTTTGGCAGGTCAGCCGTTTGGAATTTTTGCTAATTACCCCAGAAAAAAAACACCCCCGAAAATGTGTTTTTTCCCAAACCGACTTGCCGCCAGTTTTCGGGAGGCACTCCTCCAATTCCCAAGCTAAATAGGGCCAACTTTAAAGCCCAAATTTATCAAATCTCCTCAAAACTTGAAACCCAGAACCCCCAGGTTGTGATAAGTTCCTATAATTACACACTCTATTAGTTGCATGACCCCCAAAACGTTATAATTAAAAATAAGTTGTGGGTTTACAAATTATGATAAGTAGCTTGGCGCATGAATTTTTGGTCGATTTAGAGTAGTGCACCCTATAAGGGCAGTCAATTATTCTTTATGGGGAAAAAAATATGCTTAAAATGTTGAGAATAAGTCACTGATATGAAATCTGGAAAAAAAAATTGAATATTTTATTGCGTTTGTCTACAACAAGGTCAAACATGTTGAAGCATTTACATGTACTTTAAGCAATGCGAGAGGAAAAACCTGCATGACACACTGTGTACATTATACTGGAATACTTGGAAGTTACGTCCAAATCTTCCCTCAAAAAGTTATTAACATGTCTCTTTTTCGTAATAAGATTCTAAAAACCTTACAAACTATTTAATTAATCGACAAGAGGGAGTTAATTATTGTGGAGAAGCGGTAAAAAGGGAAACAGGTTGGAAGGGGGCCTTGAGTTGGGGGGGGGGCGTTTTTGCTTTCCCTCCAACTTTTCTAACCATGTATTCATATTGAGTTTAAAATTGTGAACTTTATAACAAAGTTCCCAACAAACAAACACATTTTACCACATTTATTGTTCTTCCAAGTTTCATCTTCCTAGCTGTTAAGGGGGTGGGGGGGGGGGGTAAAGGGGTGGGCGTGGGGTGGGCGGGGCATGTTGCAAAATTCCATTCCAGATACTATACGGTTAGTTGTGGACAATAGGTTAAGACTGTAAACTAGGGTTTAGACTAAGAGCTAGGGTTTTGGGCTGATGGCTATAGGGTTTGGGGTGTATGCTAGGGTTTGGGCCGACGGCTAGGGTTTGTGCCGATGGCTAGGGTTTTGGCCGATGGCTAGGGTTTGGGTGTAGGCTGTGGGTTTTTGCTGAGGGCTAGGGTTTTGGCTGCGAGGGCTAGGGTTTCACACATGCAATCAGTTCCCGGGAACTTGACGTTCATGATGCCATATCAACCACCCACCGCCTATGTCATCTTCACATAGTCTGTTGATGGTTTGTCTCTACTTTTCCCCTGATCAACCAGCCACTGAAGATTCTTGAGTTTCTTGAATGTGACTTACCGTGATAGTCTCATACTCGTCGATATAGTCTTACACTAAAAACCAAACCCAGCAAACCTTTCTTTGGAACGTTGAATTATTCTGTTGTTTTGTAATTTTAGGAACAAATAGCAACATTATTACTATATACTATCTGTTAATACAGCCAAAGGAATGATGTTTTCAATGTAAACACAGCAACAACTGACGAAAAGTGCCCCCATACAACACATTACTGTCGTCGTTTCAAGCCTACATAACCGTATTAACAACAAGCACACGGGTACACGGGTGTAGCGGGCGCCACCATTTTGTATCTATAGGTTTCACCCCTCTAAATAGACTCCCATAGCAAACAATGATAAATGCTAAATATTCAAAAATTCTCAAAAAATTGTTAAAAGTCTCTCAGCCTCTTGAAAACCAATCAAATATATTTTCAGACCACTAAACTTCAGATTTCTTTTCAATTTTTGGCAGGTCAGCCGTTTGGAATTTTTGCTAATTACCCCAGAAAAAAAACACCCCCGAAAATGTGTTTTTTCCCAAACCGACTTGCCGCCAGTTTTCGGGAGGCACTCCTCCAATTCCCAAGCTAAATAGGGCCAACTTTAAAGCCCAAATTTATCAAATCTCCTCAAAACTTGAAACCCAGAACCCCCAGGTTGTGATAAGTTCCTATAATTACACACTCTATTAGTTGCATGACCCCCAAAACGTTATAATTAAAAATAAGTTGTGGGTTTACAAATTATGATAAGTAGCTTGGCGCATGAATTTTTGGTCGATTTAGAGTAGTGCACCCACCAGATCCTTGCTCTACATTGATATGTCGCCCTCAGGCGGGACATCCTTCGACGAATCCAATCTTCTCTGTTGCATATGCAGGTAGACAGCTCTGTTGTGGTCTCCGCACCAGCATCACTCCTGAGGACATCGACATAGCTCTGTCTGCGCCTCAGCCTCACCCCATGAGTTGGTCCCACAGAACCCGTCGTCGGCTTGCCGGCAGTTCTGGGTGTCTGTAGCAGTGTCCCGCCAGGCCCATCGGTCTGTATGCAATCTTTTGTGAGATCCGTGGTAACATGCCATACAGGGATTTATTGGACACATGATCTCTCCAGTTGATATTGAGCACCATCCTTAGCATTCTGGTGTAACTTCCGTCGAGGGACTTCTGAAGGGTCGGGGTTAGGGTCCAGCAATCACAGCTATATAGCAAGATGGTCTCCATGCACTGTGCCCTATGTTAGTTTGGCCTCAAAATATTGACCCAGATAAAGTTACTGGGGATAGAAGTGGGTTGTCACACTCACCTCAATTCTCCTTTGTTTAATGAAGCGTTAATAAAATCAAGATAAATTTGAACTAACATTTGTGTGTATTATTTGTTGTTTTAAGCCCTAACGCTAGTGATAAGCACTGTATACATGTACTCAATGCCTACCTTTGTGGTTCATTTATGACCAATAAGGAATGAACAGCGGCTCCTTCGCCAGATGCAACAAGCAACATCTCAGAGTCATACCATTCCACCAGCGTTGCCAGCTCGCCTGATCCCTCACATATTATCTCAACTCTGTCCTCAACGTATGAATACTGACTGTCACTTATAAAGCTGAACTCTGGCAGAGCTAAATAAAAAATACAGACCAGTAATCAAACACGATTTTCTTGAATTAGTAATGTTTGAATTATAAAATACCAACCGCTCTCCAAATACGATCTTCAGATGGGGTAACTTTGCATGTATGATGTATGTGGTGAATGCATCTACACAGTACATAGTTCTGTTCACAATTGAGTCATTACACACATCTCATATAGTTGATTGGTTTCAAATGGTTGGTCAACTCACCAAGAGTAGAGGGTTAAAAAACATTTTGTTACCACTAAGTTGTGGTAAACCTCTTGTTATCGAATTGTTTTGCAGCACATAAAGTTAAAAAAATGTCTGACTATAATTGAATTTACTCATGTATAATCAAAAATTTCATTGAGATTGACCAATAAAATACCCAAGTTCTTGGTCTTCATTTAATAATAATAATATCAAGCATTTATAAAGCGCCATCTATCTAGGTAGCCTATTCCGAGGCGCATATTATTACCCCTGGTCACTGGGCCATTTTTATTCAAATCCTGAAACCATCTCAGCTCCCTGGGGAGTATATACAGCCTGTGCTGCAATATATGCGCAACTAGGCTAAATCAATCACAAGAACCATCTCTGCCCTCACAGGTACCCATTTACCCCTGGGTGGAGAGAAGCAAATTATAGTTAAGTGTTTTGCTCAGGGACACGTCACGCCCGGGACTTGAACCCACACTCCGCTGAACAGAAACACCAGAGCTCGAGTTCGGTGTTCTTATCCACTCGGCCACGACATCCCACTATTTCCTCAGTGTGATCTGTAAACTCAATAAGTTTTGTGTACACAACTATGGCGCTCCAAAGCTGTTTTGCATTTCAAATCTTTCCACTCACATTCAAGGGATTGCAACCTTATTTTATTTTACCATCATTGGAAAGATCGGATCCTTTTCTTTCCGAGTTTGTTAAGCTTGGGTTTGGAGGGTGAACATGGATAAAACTACAGCTTTATAACAAATAATAATAATATTTATTATTTTTAAAACGCTTTCCATGTCACATACATGGAAACATCACAAAGCGCTGTACAATAAAAATTGATTATTAACAATGAAAATAACAAAATTAAGTGATACAAAAGTGATTATCAAAAAGATGAGTTTAAATTAGAAGAAGTTAACAAATTTTAAGGGTATCAGCAGATCATGGTCTTTGTGATGAGGCTGGAGTGCTTTTTTGCGTGTAAGCTTGGTCAACCACAGTCGCCAATGGTAAGGAAAGGGTTAAACAAGAAAGAATACTTACAGAAACAACTCCGGTACAGCTCATCATAAAGATCATTCCGTTCAGGAATACCACACTGCCCAGGACCATTCACAAAAGAAGCGCTTGCAACCTTCCTCTTCCAATCTTCATACTGACTGAGACAAGTGGCATCCTCGCAGCCACCCACAAAGGTATTGAAGCTGATTGAGACACAGTCGAGGCAAGACGACTGGACGGGGAACATTGTGGGATTGGTTAAGACATTATCCGTGAATTCTATGCTAAGTAAAATCTCTTCATTTGGCATGACGAGAAGGGGCACACGCAACTCCATTTCCACCGTTGTTGATCTTCCAGACACCTGTTTGAATAAGAGGCAAAGTAACATTTAACCACTTCATGTCTGATAATGTGTTTATCCGCAAATATTTTGGGGACAGACCTATGACGGAAACTTTTTAATGCCCAGAACAACTTTTGATTTTCCTCAAATTGTTTGCGGCAGACATATGGCTGGCACCTCACATGACACGCATAAGTTCAACTTCAAACATATGTTGTAAAATCCCTTTCAGGAGGTTATATTGTGTAAGCCCAAATTCCAAACCTTTGTCCTGAATGGACAAGGCTGGTCAAGGGAGGTCAGTCCGAGTGTTCCAAGGATCCAGCATACCATGGCAGATTTTCGGCTGGGCTCACGGCCGAGGCTCTGCAAATCATGGGGAGTGCCTACACAATTTCATCTCATGACAACATCAAATCCCACCTTTATTTTCATTTGTGTGTGCTCATGGTAAAACTTGCTTTTGTTCCCATTGTGAATACAATGTATCTCCTATACTATTTAAATTGTGAAGCACCCTCTACGTGTACGTTTCCCATTGTATTTCGCGGGCTTTCCATGCCCAAGGCGTCATTCTGATATTGGTGCAAGAACCAAATGTAACTTGTTTTTCTGTCTTCACCATTTTACAGGTACATGTACATATGACCCCTTTACGTTTTACTATTAATTAAATATTTTCGTTAGTAACATCTCTCAAGTAATGAAGGATTTAATGTATTTCTTTAACTTGTTTACATTTGTGCTACTTGGTAGTTCTCAAGCATTTCGTGAGGAATTATGTCAAAGAGTAATGTGTTTTGCGATCCAGCAATTGTTTCTATAAAGATCATTTTAAAGTTTCTATTAAGCATATTATTATAGTTATAAGACAATAGTCATTCTGATATTGGTGCAAGAACCAAATGTAACATGTTTTCCTGTCTTCACCATTTTACAGAGAATAAAACAGCATGACAGAAAAATTACGCTTCCCCGTATTCTAATTGACTCAAAACAAACAGGGGTCACAAATTGGTGGAAGATCTGGGGAACGATCCCGGTACCTCTTGGGGCAGTGACATACTTATTATTTATTTTTATAATATTGTTTTTAAAAAATTTAAATATTTAAATTTGTATAACTTATATATTTCAACATAGATCGCCAACATAGGGCTAGATAGCTCAGTTGGTAGAGCGCTGGCACGTCAATCCGGAGGTCGTTGGTTCAAATCCAGCTCTAGTCAATTTTTCTTGTTCAACCTAAAATCATTAAAATTTACCCAGTCAGTTTCCCTTGTGGTTTGTTATTTGATATATGATATATATAAAAAGTCGCATCCCCTTATGGTGATCCCCTGGCTGCTGTTTCCCAGGTTGTATCTTAAACTCGGGTGTGTGATCCTCGGCTACACAGCAGTTTACGGTTGAATGGCTTCTGACGGGCACCCACCGAACAAGGATATTGACAAAATAGAGAGACCGCCAACATAGGGCTAAATAGCTCAGTTGGTAGAGCGCCGGCACCTCAATCCGGAGGTCGTTGCTTCAAATACCGCTCTAGTCAATTTTTCCTTGTTCAACCTAAAATCACTTATATATTTCAATTTGGTTTGCGGTAACACCATGTGTATATCTACTTGCTAGGTAGATTTTGTTCTTTGAGAACTTGTCTTACTTTTTATTCTACTGCCGCGGAGTAGAATATTCGTAATTCGAGAGACTTCTCAGTTCTGAAAAGAACTGTCCTGCTTATTAGCTACCACCTGGGCGGGAGGTAGGAAATCGGGCGGGACTTTTTATCTTTCGCTATGTGGATCGGGGGAGTTCTCGTTATTAACTTCACTGCAGCGGAGTGAGTTCTTAATAGGTCTCAACGTTTCGACTAGCTTCAGGAGACTGAAGAGTGTGATATATGTTTGTCCATTTATAGGGGTCAGAAGTTTCAGTGTAGAGTCAGTCACTGACGATGACAAGAGCAAGCTAGTCGAAACGTTGAGACCTAACAACTCACTCCACGGCAGTGTAGTTAGTAATGAGAAGTCCCCCGATCCACATAGCGAAAGTAGTAGTCACGCCCGATTTCCCCATCCCGCCCAGGTGGTAGCTTATAAGCAGGCAGGACAGTTCTTTTCAGAACTGAGAAGTCTCCCGAATTCCGAATATTCTACTCCGCAGCAGTAGAATAAAAATCGATACCTCACCCGTTGCAATGCCTCAAATCCCTTATATATTTCAATATAAAAAAATTTAAAAAAAGTAAACTTATTTTATTGTTTCTTTGTTTTCTGTGCTTCGCAGTACTTTAAGGAGATCCACTCGATTGGGATTCAGTTTGCATCTGTACCTTCAACTTTTCATGGTATCATTTACATTTTTGGGGCTGTCTGTTTTGTAACTGTTTTTTTATTTCTCTGTCAAACACTAAATGAAATTATATGAGAGTGATTCAGAACTCTTTTCCTCAATGTTGTCCATTTCTAAAGCTAACAGAAGAAATTCAAATTCAAGCTGATTCCAAACTAATAAAACTTGTTACAATTTTATAGATTTTTGTTGATTTTGTGCAAACTCACAAAGATTTAAAATTATTAACTACATTTGATTAGCCCTGAAATTCTAGGCCGTCTTTTAAGTTCCTAACCTTAACCATTCCAGATCCTTCTTTATTCTCTTGTCAAATTGAAGGATTAAGAAAGACTGATAGGCTCAAATAACAATTGCTTATTACACTGCGTCAGGCATTCCAACCTTATCTAAAGTCCAAACAATTTGCTGTTCGGTGCAGAGGAGAGGAGGATATTGTCGGATTGAGGTCACCTGTAGGCAAAAGGTCCCATCAGGGAGTAATATTTAGGTGTTCGGGCAATCCACCCGGAACACCTATTGTTTTTGTACGGTTAAAAAAAAAAAAACTTCTTTTCCCCCGCGATTGTCCGCAAAAAAATGTTTATGTTTGAAAACTCATAACTCCTGAACCACACATTGGATTTTTACAATAAATACATCATTGGAAAAGTATTTTAATAAATTCACAAACGCTACACAAAGTGTGGCTCCACTTGACCTTGAACTCTTACTCAAAGTGTGACCTGTGTGACCTTTACTTCCGTTCGAAACCAGAAGTAGAAGTGAAAATAAATATTCCTATGCTTAGTTTTGTGATCCGAAGATATAATGATCCACAACTAAGACTAGATCTTTTTGTATGAAATAAAGTTTGACCCCTGGGCCTTTCATTTAAGAAAAATGACATAATAATTTCAACAGCGTCCTCTCGTGACAAGTTTTTAAGGCTTTGGGAATGTCATTATGACATACGAAAACCCGGTAAAACTAGTGTTTGTAATTTTACAAACACTACATTTCTAGTTTTATTTATTTCTTGTTTATCCTGGGTAATCCATTCAGTAAGAAACACTCACTGATCTCCCATGGATCCCAGATTACATAACAACCAACAAATAATGACTTAACATTAAATACAAAAAGGTTAAAGGGAAAAACAATGCACATTCATTAAGAATCACTAGACACAAGCACTCAAAAAAACTACACAATTGCGAAAAAAATGATGGAAAAAGTAAAAAGGGAAGAAAATCCACTTCCATTGGAGTAAAAGAGAATGGAGTAAAAGATAAAAACTATGATTTTCTAAAAACTGTTTGCCTAGAGCTGATGACTTAAAAAATTTAACAGAAAAATCAACTTACAAATGTCCTGACTATCCCAGTTTGTGAAGACTCTGGCAAAGTAACTGTAGTAAAAACAGTGGCAGTTTCAAGCCTGGCTTCTTCAAGGTTGACAAGGTTGTTCAACTCTAACTGAATCTGTGTATTGGCAAAAAAGAAAAATTACTTGAATAGGAAAAACAAACCGAAACTTTGAAACCGACCTTTTCTGAAAAATGTCACTGAATTACATTGCACTTACGAACAAAGTTATACATACATGTACGAACAGGATAGGGATTTTCTGACTGCGCTAGGTTTTGAAAGGTTTTAAACTCGACCTTAATCATGTTATAATAGAAAAATAGAGTAACAGTGAACTTTTATAGGGTAGAAGTCTCTCATGAATGACACTCCTGTTGCAAACTTATCATATCGAGTGGAAATTGATAAGTATTGTTCTTGTAAAAAATAGTTCTTGGCCTGACGGTTTAACCCAAGTAGAGTCTTTCTTGTTGAAGGCTAAAATGACAACACAACACACACAAAAGGTATACTGGTGTACAGTGGCAAAACTGGGGGGGGGGGGGGGGACTTGTCCCCCAATTGATGTACTTGCCAGTAAAGATGGCATTTATCCAGGACGATTTTTATTCGATTATTTTCGTTCACTCACCCCAAAAAGGAATGTGGTTGATGCAGCGTCAGATGGTGCCCTGTATATGAACAGCGTATTTGAGTTTACTTGGGGTCCAACCATGGTTGCATTCATCCAGCTGCTTTGTTGTGAACATGGCCCGGCAAAGACAACATCCTCGCAGTTCCCTTTAAAAAGAAAATTTGATTTAAGCTTTTTGAAAATCGTAAGTTAATTTCACGCAAAAAACCACAACATAAAACATTACATTAGTTATATATTTAAAGTAGGCCTGGAATTACAAAGAGGCTACAGAGTATGGCCTCTGTTTCCCTGGTCTTGGCCTTGGTGCCCCTTCAAAAGTTTCTCAAAGACTTTAAGGTTTTCCAATGTGTCCTTTCAAAATGAAAATGACCTTGCCCTCTCAAAGACAAATTTCAAACCCTTGAAAGGTTTATTACATTGATGGATTTTTGGAAGAGTTACATTCCCATCTCATACTTTTCAATAAACATTCGAGTCAACTGTGAAAGTTTGATCTAATTTGATGACAACGAAACAAGAGTTTTTGCTTTATCCGTGATTTTATGCCAGCTCATTGTTTTTACTTCATCAGTGATTTTATGCAAGCTCATTATACATGCTTATTTTGATTGCACCCATCGTTGTAATAAGCAATAGTGATTTTGTTTGTTTATTTTCTTCTTCCTTTTCTTTTTTTTGGGGGGGGGGGTTGGTGATGGGTTAAGGGGATGGTCATGTCGACATCCATGCTTTTTCTTCTAACTTTATCATTTCAGATGGGAAATAATTTTCTGAATGATTGGTACCGGTGTAAACTTCATAATCAGTCAGTGTCCGAATTGGCAGCTTCAGCTACAGTTATGGCTGCTGCTAAGAATGTCCTGTACTTATAAACGCATGATGACGCGGTGATCCAGCCAAAGCCATAGCCACCAAGTCAGATACAGCCTTAGTGACATTTCAGATTGAATCTAATCAGACTGAAAACACTTGTTGTGTTCATAATTTAACCCATATACCCACCTGACTGGTCACAGTACGTGAGCACTGCAGTGCCTGCCTAAGCCCGTTTAGCACTTATTGCAACTTAACAATAAACATTCATTATGTACTGCCTTGCAATAAATCATACCCCAAACAAACTGAACACTGTTTGAGAAAGCTCATCACACTTTAATGATTTTGGGTTGAACAAAGAAAAATTGACAAAAGCGGGATTTGAACCAACGACCTCCGGTTTAACGTGCCGGCGCTCTACCAACTGAGCTATCTAGCCCTATGTTGGCAACAGGCGGTCTCCCTATTTTGTCAATATCTTTGTTCGGGGGTGCCAGTCAGAAGCCATTCAACCGATAAACATTTTACCATATTTCCCATCTCATATCACTGGAAGTGAGAGTACAAAGAAAGATCACTTCTTGTTCATCTACGTGTTTTGTCATAATTAGGGGTTAACAGCATTTTTGTATTCTACGGGAAATCCTGTAGTTTGGCAAATATGGGTTAAATCTGTAAGGAATGAGCACATTGAGAATTTCCCCTGCTAGACACGTCTTCTATTATACTTACCATTTATATTAATCCCGCACCCTTCATTCATAAGTTCATCATTCCTCAAATTATCCCCACAGTCATTGTATCCATCACACAACGTATCTCCTGACAGACAGACACCATTTGAACACGCAATGTCTCCTGAATTTGCACACTCTATAAACAGAAGAATTTAAGGAATATTGCAGGATGTAGATTGCATTGGATTATTAATCTTTAGCCAAATATTCTTTTCAATTCAATTTAAGTTATCGCACATGTACGATCTATTTTATGTACTCAGAAAGTGTCATCAATTGTACATTATGACCCGATACATGTATCACGAGAGGGCATTATCACTCTCAAGAGAAATACTATCGACCTTGAGATGTACCAAGACAATCACAAATCAGCAAGATACATTTTGTTTGATGAGAAAGCCCTTATTTTTCATACAGAATTTCAAAGAAAACCTAAAAAGCTAAACATTTTAGGTTAAAAATGCCAAAAAAAAACGGCACTGAAAGAGTTAAAATCATATTTTTGTACACCCTTTTAACATGAGGTATAAAGAGACTTGTAGTTGCGATAATCGTAACCCTCCATCATCCTCCCGACGGGCTTTAGCCCGGAGGGTTACGAGATTCGACCATTCGTGCCAAAACGTGCAATTTCGACCAATGTTGACAGACTAGTCTCCAGATTTGCCCAATTTTTACCACTTTCAAAAATCATGAAACAAATTCTAAGAACATGGGCTTAATCTTCAATGTCTAACAAATCCAACCATAACACTTAAAACATACTATTGAGAAAATATTTGGAAGAAAAAAGGACAAAAACTTACCGGAGACGGAGCGAAATGCTCGTGAATCGGACACAGACGATGGTTGAATTTGAGGAAAAATAGACTGGGCGGAGCTTCGGCTGTAGCCCGCTAACCGGCTGTTCTCGCTTGTGGACTCACTGCACTGCACTGCGCGGCTCTATGCAGGTATAAAGTACTATACATGTACATATATGTAACCCCAATACATTGTACAAACACAGTATACATTGGCATCAACCTCGTCCCCATGTTTTACTTTTTTTTTCAACCATTGTCTACCATGAGAGAGCGGTCAACATGGTACTGCTCGACACACCCTGGGGACGAGGTTGACGTTGGCATACATGTACATGTACAGCCCAGCGCCAGCACACACAAACACACCCGTGCAGTGAGTCCGCGAGCGGGCATAGCCGGTTCGCGGGCTACAGCTGCAGCAGGCCGGTCTGTTTTTCCTTGGTTTGTGCTGGTTGGTCGGGAATTTACACTGATTGGTCGAGAAGTTGCATGGTAACGAAGTGCGGGGTTTAAAACCTCAACCATCGTCTGTCTACACTTCACGGGCTTCGCTCAGTCTCCGGTAAGTTTTTATTATTTTTTCTTCAAAATAATTTTCTCAATGATGTTTTGAGTGTTATGAATTGAAGTTCCACTTACGTAATTGCACAGACACATTGAATGCACAAAGGGCTGTGTTTTCTTGGTTGTTTATGGCAGTAAAGGTATACACAACTTCAAAACTTTCTCCAGCATTTAAAAATAATCTTGATTGCTCTACATTTCCGGTCCTCTCGACCTGCCCTTCAGCAAAAGGTTCTTTCCAACTTATAAAAGTCTCCATATTGGCTCCTGCATACTCAACGAGTTCCTCTGTTGGACAATCCATTATAACGATGGCGGGTGACGCTGAAAATTAAATAGAACACAATGTTACATACCTGAAATGTGTTAATTTCATGAGTATCTTTCAACCTTTTTCTTAACATCAAAGGCAACCTTAGTCGACTGCACTCATAACCCCTCTTCTTTACCATATGTAACTTTAGTTGACTGCATTCATACGCCCTCCTCCTTACCATAGGAAACTTTAGTCAACTGCACTCAAACCCCCTCCTCTTTACCATGGGCAACTTTAGTCGACTGCACTCATACCCCCTCTTGTTTACCATAGGCAACTTAGTTGACTGCATTCATACCACCTCTTCTTTCATGTCTTTACCGTGAGGTAACTTTAGTCGACTGCACTCATTTCCCTTCTTCCTCACCATAAGTGAAAATAGAGATCCCCTAAAAAATACAACACACCAATCTGAACACAATGGGCTTTTCTTTCCAAATTTGTTCTTTTTTCCATGTTCACCGCTCTTAAAACTACAATTCATCCTCTGACCTTCTTTTGTAAAGCTATAGTTTTATCAATGTTTACTGTTCATGTCCCAATTACCCCCCCCCCCCCCCCCCCCCAGCAAATCCTCTGGTCTTTCTTTTTTAAGTTGCATGTTTACGGTTCATAAAACTACCATTCAACACCCCCAATGTCTGACCTTTTTTTCCTAAAGCTGCAGTTTTACCAATGTTTACTATTCATAAAACTACCATCCATCACATTCAATCCTCGCCCCAAATAACAACATAATCACTGACAAGTAGTTCACTATTTATCAATTCTAATTTACTCCACTCTTCAAAGTTTGTTGACCCCACCAACAGGAAACAAGATCTACATGTAACAGGTTCACCCAATGGTCACTGTTGGCAAAATATAAAGACCTGCCAAAACACCAACATTTAGCTCCAGTATTGCCATACCACTGTACTGACTCAAAGTAGTAGACTTATAATTAGCATGATAATGATTCTCAATAATTCATTTGCCAAGACAATTTACTGAAACTAAGTTGACTTCGCCACAAGTGCATAACAAGAAAATTTATTGTGTTAAATCGGCTTATTGAACTGAATTGACTTATTAATAGTTTGTTCCGTCCAAACTCCCAACTTAAGAACTGTCCTAACTGCAGTCAGACAGTCCCAATAACAGTGTTACAGTTGGGACATCCCAACTAACAGCTGGGATCTAGAGATCTTTTACTGTGCAGGGGATCAGACCAGCGGAACAGGATGGTCACAACACTAGGCTTCTGGCAGGTGGCAAGGGTGCCTGATGGAGCATGTGCTTTAGTTTTCCGTGATAGATCCCAAATATCACGTCCGTGGCTCGTTCTAAATTAAGAGAAACTTCAGAGGACTGGAAATCAGTGTTGTAGTCGAGTCACCTGTGTCGAGTCCGAGTCCGAGTCTCAAGCCACTTGGGTCGAGTCTGAGTCCGAGTCACGAGTCACTTGGTCCGAGTCCGAGTCACGAGTCACTTGTTTAAATATTGATTGCAAACCAAATGTCGTAAAATGTTAATTTTGCATTGGGGGTAAAGAATATAACCTGTTTTTTCCCTAACACTGTTGTTGATTAAGCACTCCCTGAGTTTTATAAACAAAAAACAGGCAAATTACATGGGTGGGATTCGAACCCACGACCTTTGCATTGCTAGAGCAGATGTCGACTTAGCCCGGCAGCTAGAGGCAGTTCGAATCAAATGTTTCAGCAGTGGGTAAACATTCTCACTCTCTAGTAGACATGCATTTGCTTGTTGTCTCCTCCTAAATTGTACCCTGCTGGAAAAAACAGGTTATATTCTTTACCCCCAATGCAAAATTAACATCCATTGAGTGTACACAACGCAATAACTATACATTACACTTTACATGTACATTTGAACATGTACAATGCTTACAATTTAAGAGTTTTTGTCCTTACTAGCAATGTTCAAATAATCATAACTAAAAAACTTAAGAGTGCCCATCCCAAATCTTTCTGAAAACGTTGCTTACATCTTAAACTAACAATGGGGGAAAAATTACGCATTTTGAAAAATACGCATTTTCGCAAATCAAGGTCAAAGGTCATATTTTTGCGTATTTTTTGCGCATGAGGTATAATTATAATTTTTTTCTCAAATGAGGGACATTTCAAAAGCTTTAAAATGGTGTAAATTTTATTTCTGTAGGTTCTTTACTTTTGGAGATATGAACGCCCAAACATAGCAGGTCATGCTAATTAGTCAAAAGTTCGTTAACCCATATCTCAAAAAATAATTGACCAAATTACATAAAATTTCAGTTCTGGGGGTTTCTCAAGGAGTCCAATCAGCACACCGAATTTCATTTCAATCCGTGACGGTCAGGTCCAAAAGCGTGTTGAATTGACATGGAATGACCCGTAGGCCTAATAAAATAAGTTGTTAAAATTAACATTCTTAATAAAAAAAATTAATACAACCTGTGACAAGGATGTTAATTTTTTAGAAACCACACTTGCTAATCACACCCCATAGGTTTAATGATAACATGGTCAAAAAACGAAGGTAAAATCTTAAATGCTCAGGTTTTCATTGTTGATCTTATAAATTTATTTTACTTTCGTATAATTCATTTTATCGCCTATACGATAAAATGCTTTATACGCGGGGAAGGCAGTGTTTGATATCACGGCGGTACGCAATTATGCATGTGTTGTTTTATTATTGGCAACAAATTGTCAACTTCATTTAGTGGGATTGAAGGCTCACGTGCGTGCGGGCGCACTGTACAATTTCTTACAAATCTAGGTCACAACAATTTCGCGGGCAGAAAACATATTGCTGTATATGTATTAGTAAATAATATAATTATGAATGTGTTACAATAGGGGTTATATAAACAGTTTTGACAATGAGCCAATAATATGCGGTGTAGGGAAAAGCAACCAATGGCGTCAATTCTTGCGTTGCTAGAGACGCTTGAGCGAGCGGGAAAGTTGGGAGAAAAAATCACTTTCGTCATAGTCTTGTCTGTGAAGGCATGAAAATAATTTGCGGGGATTAAAAAGTGTTTTCAAATCCCACCATTTTGGAATTAGTGTTTAGTAATTTAGTATTTTATACGACAGCTGAGCTGTGGAATAATTTGGGTCGTTCTTAGGCCCACCTTACCGGAGATTAAGCTAATTTTCGTGCCTTTTCGGCGACCATTGAACTCAACGTTTGTCGGCTGGCATACTGCTTGAGTGCTGTGCTGTCTATTGTTTTACTTTTAGGCGATATACAGGCCTATTTCATCGGACTCTTCTTTCACAGTTGTGTGACATTTTAACTGTTGTACCGGGCGTTGGTATTGTTTGGTGGTGCGCCATGCCGCGACCAAAACGCACTGTCAAGCTGCAGGATGCTGATCCGGCTCCTCCCAAGAGAGTCAAGACGTCCCAGAAGAAGGGCCAGCGCAAGACGCAGCCGAGCCAGCAGGCTACAACTCCTCTGCAGGTTGCGACCTCGTCTGCTGAGGGAAGACATGAGGCTGGGAGCAGCGACCAGAGCTCTGGTGCTGGTACATTTGGTGCAATCACCGGACCTGCACCTGATCATGCTGCACCTACTCCTAGCTACGTGCAGCCCCAGAACCCATCCACTGTGGCCACCCCAATGCCAGTTGTGTCGTCTGCTGCGGCACCGGGTAGTGAGTATGGTCTTAACAATAATATTGTCAACTAGACTTAAATTTTTGTTACACAACAAAAACAAGGTGTTCGGCATGACGTTCAAATATGGGATGTTACTCATTGTCAGCTTGAATACATCAATTTGGTTTTAAGCTTGACCAGGCAATTGTAATACTGTGTATACAAATCTGGTAAAACTGCAACTTTAAGTCGAAGTCATGTTACAATTGATGACGACGTCTTTTATCAGGAAAACAAGCGTTAAATGTAATATATCGCGGCTTGAGCTCAATCTTGCAATTTACTATAGGAGCACAAAAATAATGCTCCAGTACATAATATAATTAAATTGGGCCCCACGAGTGCAAAACACAACATTGCAAATTTATTGTAAATTTGCAACGTGGTTGTAGATCGTTGTTACGTTATACGCATGTTTTCTGCTATTATTAATAAGCACACGACAATTCCTTTTGTCACCTTAGTGATGAAATGCCTTATATTCTATGGGGCGCCGTTTGTCAATTAATTGTTTAGCGTATTTTTGACGTGTTTTTACCATGGTTTGTAATAATTAGATGTAAACCATAGAAAGTGCTGTCAATTTATTTTGTGGTTTACATACCATAAATTTACAATCAAAGCTTATAAATTATGGTTTATAAACCATGAAAATTGAATCATCATAAAACATGGTTTATAAACCATGGTTTATAAACCATGAAAATTGAAGCGTCATAAAACATGGTTTATAAACCATGAAAATTTAAGCACCTTCAAAACATGGTTTATAAACCATAAAAATTTAAGCATAATAAAACATGGTTTACAAAACATGGTTTATAAACCATGAAAATTTAAGCACCTTCAAAACATGGTTTATAAACCATGAAAATTTAAGCACCTTCAAAACATGGTTTATAAACCATAAAAATGTAAGCATCAAAACATGGTTTACAAATCATGGTTTATAAACCCTGAAAATTTAAGCATCTTCAAAACATGGTTTATAAACCATAAAAATGTAAACATGGTTTACAAATCATGATTCATGGTTTATAAACCATGAAAATTTAGGCATCCTCAAAACATGGTTTATAAATCATGGTTTATAAACCATGAAAATCGTGTGTTCACAAATCATGGTTTATAAACCATAAAAACGTGTGTCACAAATCATGGTTTATAAACCATAAAAATCGTGTGTCACAAAATCATGGTTTATAAACCATGAAAATCGTGTGTCACAAATCATGGTTTATAAACCATAAAAATCGTGTGTCACAAATCATGGTTTATAAACCATGAAAATCGTGTGTCACAAATCATGGTTTATAAACCATAAAAATCGTGTGTCACAAAATCATGGTTTATAAACCATGAAAATCGTGTGTCACAAATCATGGTTTATAAACCATAAAAATCGTGTGTCACAAATCATGGTTTATAAACCATGAAAATCGTGTGTTCACAAATCATGGTTTATAAACCATAAAAAACGTGTGTCACAAATCATGGTTTATAAACCATAAAAAACCGTGTCCGAATTAACGGCTACAGCTACGGCTACGGCTAGATTTCCGCGTCATCATGCGTTGAAGTATAGGACATCCTTAGCAACATCCTTAGCAACAGCCGTAGCTGTAGCTGTAGCCGCCAATTCGGATACGGCTCACATCGTCTCATTGAACCTCCTTCCCAATTCTGATCGGTTCCCCATGCGAGCTAGCAATGATGTAATGCACCGCGTGCCATGCGGCATGCCGGCAGAGGCTCGAGGAAACCACTCTAATCTCAAACGTGCACTGTTTAAACACTGGCACTTAATAAATGACAGTGATCTCCTTAACAAACTCTTCCCGTACCACCTCTGTTGGCCTACAAAAGACAAAAGAACATAAAAGACCAAATAATTCGGGCTAGATTGCAAGATTCAACCGAAGAAAACATACTCAAAGAAATGGACTAACAGAACTTGCAAATCCTGGTTGAATTACTCCAAGAACAACAGTTTGGTACAATAAATTAAAGAAACAACAGGGTTTGGATCCAGACGAGATTACGTTTAACTATGGTGTTCCATATGTGCCACTCCTTTCCGTCGCCTTTTCAATTTTCGTCCGTCGCCTTTTCAATTTTCTTCCGTCGCCTTTTCAATTTTGTCCGTCGCCTTTTCAATTTTGTCCGTCGCCTTTTCAATTTTGTCCGTCGCCTTTTCAATTTTGTCCGTCGCCTTTTCAATTTTGTCCGTCGCCTTTTCAATTTTGTCCGGTGACCTTTTCAATTTTTCAGACGCATTTTTTTTCTGAAACGGCCACGTGACTGTCACATGATGACCATGTGATGATTTGTTGGCAAAGAAAAATGATTGGATACCTCAACCATACTGTCTATGTACAGGCTTTGCTTAGTAAATCAAGAATGAAACTGAAAAAGGATATTATCGTAGTTATCTGGTCTCGCGACTGGATGAAGCAACATATACATTTTGGCAACTGCGGTATGCCTCCCAAAGGTCGAATTTCCTTCGGAGTCATGTGATAGTCACCTGGTAGTCACGTGGACCCACGATGGAAAAATTGAAAAGGCGACGGACAAAATTGAAAAGGCGACGGACAAAATTGAAAAGGCGACGGACAAAATTGAAAAGGCGACGGACAAAATTGAAAAGGCGACGGAAGAAAATTGAAAAGGCGACGGACGAAAATTGAAAAGGCGACGGACAAAATTGAAAAGGCGACGGACAAAATTGAAAAGGCGACGGACAAAATTGAAAAGGCGACGGACAAAATTGAAAAGGCGACGGACAAAATTGAAAAGGCGACGGACAAAATTGAAAAGGCGACGGACAAAATTGAAAAGGCGACGGACAAAATTGAAAAGGCGACGGACAAAATTGAAAAGGCGACGGAAGAAAATTGAAAAGGCGACGGACGAAAATTGAAAAGGCGACGGAAAGGAGTGGCACATATGGAACACCATAGTTAAACGTAATCTCGTCTGGATCCAAACCCTGTTGTTTCTTTAATTTATTGTACCAAACTGTTGTTCTTGGAGTAATTCAACCAGGATTTGCAAGTTCTGTTAGTCCATTTCTTTGAGTATGTTTTCTTCGGTTGAATCTTGCAATCTAGCCCGAATTATTTGGTCTTTTATGTTCTTTTGTCTTTTGTAGGCCAACAGAGGTGGTACAGGGAAGAGTTTGTTAAGGAGATCACTGTCATTTATTAAGTGCCAGTGTTTAAACAGTGCACGTTTGAGATTAGAGTGGTTTCCTCGAGCCTCTGCCGGCATGCCGCATGGCACGCGGTGCATTACATCATTGCTAGCTCGCATGGGGAACCGATCAGAATTGGGAAGGAGGTTCAATGAGACGATGTGAGCCGTATCCGAATTGGCGGCTACAGCTACAGCTACGGCTGTTGCTAAGGATGTTGCTAAGGATGTCCTATACTTCAACGCATGATGACGCGGAAATCTAGCCGTAGCCGTAGCTGTAGCCGTTAATTCGGACACGGTTTTTTATGGTTTATAAACCATGATTTGTGACACACGTTTTTTATGGTTTATAAACCATGATTTGTGAACACACGATTTTCATGGTTTATAAACCATGATTTGTGACACACGATTTTTATGGTTTATAAACCATGATTTGTGACACACGATTTTCATGGTTTATAAACCATGATTTTGTGACACACGATTTTTATGGTTTATAAACCATGATTTGTGACACACGTTTTTTATGGTTTATAAACCATGATTTGTGAACACACGATTTTCATGGTTTATAAACCATGATTTGTGACACACGATTTTTATGGTTTATAAACCATGATTTGTGAACACACGATTTTCATGGTTTATAAACCATGATTTGTGACACACGTTTTTATGGTTTATAAACCATGATTTGTGACACACGATTTTTATGGTTTATAAACCATGATTTGTGAACACACGATTTTCATGGTTTATAAACCATGATTTGTGACACACGTTTTTATGGTTTATAAACCATGATTTGTGAACACACGATTTTCATGGTTTATAAACCATGACTTATAAACCATGTTTTGAGGATGCCTAAATTTTCATGGTTTATAAACCATGAATCATGATTTGTAAACCATGTTTACATTTTTATGGTTTATAAACCATGTTTTGAAGATGCTTAAATTTTCAGGGTTTATAAACCATGATTTGTAAACCATGTTTTGATGCTTAAATTTTTATGGTTTATAAACCATGTTTTCAAGATATTTAAATTTTCATGGTTTATAAACCATGTTTTGAAGGTGCTTAAATTTTCATGGTTTATAAACCATGATTTGTAAACCATGTTTTATTATGCTTAAATTTTTATGGTTTATAAACCATGTTTTGAAGGTGCTTAAATTTTCATGGTTTGTAAACCATGTTTTATGACGCTTCAATTTTCATGGTTTATAAACCATGGTTTATAAACCATGTTTTATGATGATTCAATTTTCATGGTTTATAAACCATAATTTATAAGCTTTGATTGTAAATTTATGGTATGTAAACCACAAAATAAATTGACAGCACTTTCTATGGTTTACATCTAATTATTACAAACCATGGTAAAAACACGTCAAAAATACGCTAAACAATTAATTGACAAACGGCGCCCCATAATATTCAGCGTACCCTGTCACCGATTAACGTTTTACAGCAAATCAAAGCAAATTGACCACGTCATTGACCACCATCATTGATGAAAAACAATGGAAAAGTGCACGCGTGTACGCGCTACGCACGACTCAAAGTGTGTCTTTGTTGGCCAACAAAAATGCTCACATTGGTGTTTGCGTAGACTAAAACGAGCCGATCTGTCACAGAGCAAGCCAATAATGCCACAGAGCGTGGTAAAAGCATGACCATAATTTGATATAGCACCACCAGCTTTAGCAAAAGTTTTAAAAAGCACACGATCGAAAGCACAGCATTTGCTTGTTAACGAGGTTTGCATGAAAGGCTGTTTTAGAGACTAACAAAGCGTATTGTCAAAAGCAGGTTGCGCGAACCTTGAACAGAGACTAGACCACAAGCATGTTTGATGGACTTTGAACCTTGCGGATGATTTGCTCAACGTATACACACACACTACGTGATAACAAAACAGTAAACTGGTTTAGTTCGCGTAGTGTGTGTGTAGCCCGTGGTTTGACAGCGGGTCAATAAATACCCGTAATAATTGGTCAATATTTCAAATATTTGTATAAAAAAAAGGAATGACGTCATCATGTTTTCTCTTTAGATTTACATAGTCAATATCACTGTCTTTCAACATGCCAAGTTTCAACTCAGTCGATCTTGTGGTTTTGTAAATACACGGCTTCAAAAAGTAAACCTTTAAGGCAATACCACGTGACACACGATGACGTCATCAATCTAAAACTTCACACATATGTTGTCTGCATGAAGGTCATTATGTATACCAATTTCGAAACGATTATCTTAAACTTCGCCACAGACATCTAGGAAAAGTGCATTTTTAATTGTTTTCAACCTGCCGCTAGAGGGCGCTCTTGACTTTTATGACGTCATTTGTCTTATTTTGTTAAACCAGACTCTTGCTCGACTATAACACCGTTAAAAAAAACTTCAAAAAGTGTGCCACTTTTAAATTACAAGGCACTTCCTGTTTCTTCCTGTTACGACCGGAAGTAGAGGTCATGTGAGGTCATGCACACGACAAAAAATAAAGACCTATATGACCTAAGTATGATCCCGCATAAAACAACCGCCGGTCTCTTAAGTGTGATTTGTTACAGATTTTCAAAGATTAATTTATTTTTTTCTAAAAACCTTGTAAATTGACACCTGATGACGTCATCATGACGTAAATGAAACGGTTTCGTCTCCTAATGGTTATCTAACTATGGTAGAAATTTCAAAATTATACGAGCTTGGGAAGTGTGCTTTTGTTAGCGGACAATCGCGGGGGATAAGAAGAAGAATAAGAAGTATTAACTAGACATAATTTTTTGTTGGAAACAAAAAAGAGGTGTTCGGTGTGACCTCGTGTTTCAAAGAAATGTTATAAACATGTCTGTGTATTAAATATTGTATACTTCTATAGAGTCTTTAGAATGGTGGTTCTAAAGATTTGACAAAACTTTTTGGATGTAACACATCCCAGCTTGAGTACATGCAAAGTTTCCATTTGATCACCAAAGTTGTTCTGTACATATAGATCTTGTAAAACACTACCTTGGTGGTGACATAACATGAAAAACGATGACGTCGTAAAAACGTCACTCAACATTATATCCTTGTAGGACCTTCCAAGTCTCATGCAAAATGAAATTCGATTATAGCTTGCTTTGAACTGAAGATATGTAACTATTGGTCAAAATTTCAAAAATTTGTTTAAAAAAAATTGATGACGTCATCAAGTCGTCACTCTAACTTTAAGTAGTCAATATCACTGTCTATCAACATGCCAAGTTTCAACTCAGTCAAACTTGTGGTTTTGTATATACACAGCTTCAAAAAGTAAACCTTTAATGCGATACCACGTGACACATGATGACGTCATCAATCTAAAAATTCACACATGTTGTCTGTATGAAGGTCATTATGTATACCAATTTTGAAACGATTATCATAAACTTCACCACAGACATCTAGTAAAAGTGTATTTTTAATTGTTTTTAACCTGCCGCTAGAGGGCGCTCTTGACTTTTATGACGTCACTTGTCTTAATTTTTTTTAACCAGACTCTTGCTCGACTATAACGCCGTTAAAAAAAACTTGTAAAAGTGTGCCACTTTTAAATTACAAGGCACTTCCGGTTTCTTCCTATTTCGACCGGAAGTAGAGGTCATGTGAGGTCACGCACACGACAAAAAATAAAGACCTATATGACCTAAGTATGATACCGCATAAAACAACCGCCGGTCTCCTAAGTGTGATTTGTTACAGAATTTCAAAGATTAATTTATTTTTTTCTAAAAACCTTGTAATTTGACACCTGATGACGTCATCATGACGTAAATGAAACGGTTTCGTCTCCTACTGGTTATCTAACTATGGTAGAAATTTCAAGTTTATATGAGCTTGGGAAGTGTGCTTTTGTTAGCGGACAAGCGGCGAAGAGAAGAAGAAGAATCTGAAGAAGTAAAAAAAAAAACTAGACATAATTTTTTGTTGGAAACAAAAAAGAGGTGTTCGGTGTGACCTCGTGTTTCAAAGAAATGTTATAAACATGTCTGTGTATTAAATATTGTATACTTCTATAGAGTCTTTAGAATGGTGGTTCTAAAGATTTGACCAAACTTTTTGGATGTAACACATCCCAGCTTGAGTACATGCAAAGTTTCCATTTGATCACCAAAGTTGTTCTGTACATATATTATAGATCTTGTAAAACACTACCTTGGTGGTGACATAACATGAAAATCGATGACGTCGTGAAAACGTCACTCCACGTTATATCCTTGTTGGACCTTCCAAGTCTCATGCAAAATGAAATTCGATTATAGCTTGCTTTGTACTGAAGATATGTACCAATTGGTCAATATTTCTAAAATTTGTAAAAAAAAATTGGATGACGTCATCAAGTCGTCACTCTAGCTTTAAGTAGTCAATATAACTGTCTATCAACATGCCAAGTTTCAACTCAGTCAAACTTGTGGTTTTGTAGATACACAGCTTCAAAAAGTAAACATTTAATGCGATACCACGTGACACATGATGACGTCATCAATCTAAAAATTCACACATATGTTGTCTGCATGAAGGTCATTATGTATACCAATTTTGAAACGATTATCATAAACTTCGCCACAGACATCTAGTAAAAGTGTATTTTAATTGTTTTCAACCTGCCGCTAGAGGGCGCTCTTGACTTTTATGACGTCACTTGTCTTATTTTTTTAAACCAGACTCTTGCTCGTCTATAACACCGTTTAAAAAAACTTCAAAAAGTGTGCCACTTTTAAATTACGAGGCACTTCCTGTTTCTTCCTGTTTCGACCGGAAGTAGAGGTCATGTGAGGTCACGCACACGACAAAAAATAAAGACCTATATGACCTAAGTATGATCCCGCATAAAACAACCGACGGCCTCTTAAGTGTGATTTGTTACAGAATTTCAAAGATTAATTTATTTTTTTCTAAAAACCTTGTAATTTGACACCTGATGACGTCATCATGACGTAACTGAAACGGTTTCGTCTCCTAATGGTTATCTATCTACATGTAAAGTTTCAAGTTTATATGAGCTTGGGAAGTGTGCTTTTGTTAGCGGACAAGGGACGGCCAGAAGCAGAAGACGAAGTAAAAAAAAAAAAAATATACGAACAATAACAAGAGGTGTTCGGAGCTACGCTCCGCTCCGAACACCTAAAAAGTAAGAAAAAAAACCGGAACAAAAACAAGAGGTGTTACGGGCTGTGTGCCCGAACACCTAATAATTGGGGTTTTGGTTTGAACATCCGGCCTGAGCCGGTTCCACAAATCGGCATGAATACTCCGTTGGGGTTTCATGTGCCACAGGCCATTAAGGAGAAAATATGGGAAGGGTCGTATGTAGATTTGTCCTTGTTGTACAAGGACACTGCTAAAGCTGTTTGTTCGAGAGCCCCGGATCAGAACCTGCAATTTGTGGTTGATGATGGTCAGCTCATGCTCAAGAAGCCAGGCCCATTGCGCAAAAGGTTGGACACGCTGGACATGTGGCAGTCAGCGTTTCATACTTACATGGCAATTTTTATCATGCGCCATCCTACGCGTTGCGCAGAATTGTTGAAATATGCAGAAATTGTTCGCATGGCGTCTATCCAGTATTCTGGCTTGGGCTGGCGTACCTATGACGAGCAGTTTCGTCTCATGCAGGAGGCTAATCCGGGGCGCTCGTGGGGCAATATTGACACAGAGCTTTGGTTGACGGTGGCGACTATCTCTGCGCCGCCTTCCATAAGTTCTTCTTTACAGCCCACTGTCAATATGGGGCAAGCTGCGGTTGTCAAATCATCTTTCAACAGCTTGCAAGGTTGCCATCTGAGTGCATGTAGGTTTGCACATAGTTGCAACAAGTGTTTGCGGGGTGGGCATGGGGCACCAAGATGTAGGACAGGGGGGCAATCCCGTTGGGTTACTCCTTCTGTTGGAAGGCCCACACAAGGTGCAAAACAGATGTTGCGCACGCCCATCAAAGCTGGGCAAAGTTTTGCCCCAAAACTTAATTCTCCAGCTCCCAACTTGCCACAAGGCGGCAATGCTGCCAAAGATAAAAGTTATACTTTTCGTGCCTCCAACGCCAATTAAATTGCCGGTATTGGAGAGGTGGCTGGAGAATTATCCCATAGCACATGATGCAGACCTTTTACTGGATGGCTTTTCTAACGGGTTTTCTTTATGTTACGATGGGCCACGTTTACCTCGGGATTCGGGTTGTTTGACTTCCGCAGCTGAGCGCCCACTTATTGTACGGGATAAGTTAAATAAAGAAATAAGCTTAGGACGGATTGCTGGTCCCTTTAGAGACCGTCCACTGCCCAATTTGCAATGTTCTCCTATCGGGTTAGTTCCTAAGCGCCAGCCTGATACATACCGGCTCATTCATCATCTGTCTTTCCCAGCTGGGCATTCGATCAATGATTTTATTAGTGATGAGCTTTGCGCTGTTCATTACACATCGTTTGATTTTGCTGTTGCATTGTTGCTACGCACAGGCCGTAATGCATGGTTGGCAAAGGCAGATATTAAATCAGCGTTTAGGCTTCTCCCTGTGTCTCCATTGGATTATGAATTGCTCGGTTTTTCCTTCGAAGGTCAATTTTATTATGATAGGTGTATGCCAATGGGGTGTGCTATTTCATGTTCCCTTTTTGAGAAATTTAGTTCATTTCTGGAATTTCATGTTAAGCAACTTACAGGTTCTTCTCTGATCACCCACTATCTTGATGATTTTCTATTTGTCGGCCCTTCTGCTTCTAGGTGCAAAGATTTGCTGCATACATTCACTTTAGCTTGTGATGAACTGGGGGTACCGCTGGCCCCGGAAAAAACCGAGGGCCCTGCGCAAGTCATGACATATCTTGGGCTGGAGATTGATGCCTTACACGCTGAAGTCAAAGTTCCAGCAGAAAAAGTACAGGCCATGACCGATCAGATAACTGGCGTTTTAGCGAGGCGGAAAATTACACTTGTGGCACTTCAATCACTGATCGGCTCCCTGAATTTTTTGTGCAAGGCAATTTCTCCAGGGCGAGCCTTTTTGCGTCGCCTTATTTCACTAACTAAAGGCATAACCAGGCCCTACTATAAGATTCGTTTGTCGGCGGGGGCAAAGCTCGACCTACTTTTATGGCTTGAGTTTTTGACCCATTTCAATGGGGTTTCTGCATTCTTAGAACATGATTGGGAATCCAGCTCTGCTTTAGATTTGTTCACAGATGCTGCTGCTAGCGTAGGTTTTGGCGCTTACTTTCACGGCCATTGGATCCAAGGGCGTTGGTCCGATTCCATACTGTGCAACCCACCATCAATTGCGCTTTTAGAATTCTATCCTATTGTTGTTGCTCTCAAGTGCTGGAGTCCACAGCTTGCCAATCGCAAAGTCGTTTTTCACACGGACAATATAGCAGTAGTGCATGTCATTAACACACAGTCATCTCGGTGTCCAAAAATGATGCACCTTGTACGTCCATTTGTGCTGGAATGTCTTAGATTTAATATTTGTGTTAAGGCTGTTCATGTACCAGGAGTGTATAATATTATTGCTGATTCTCTGTCCCGTTTCCAGGAAACACGCTTCCGCACAGCGGCTCCTCTTGCGGATGCAGTAATGACTCCGTTACCAGATTTACCTCCTGTTCATTAGATGATGAAATTAATAGGCTTTTCTCAGCCGCATTGGCCCCGAATACGCATAAAACATATGCAGCGGGTATGAATAAATGTTGTCAATTTTTGCAACAGGGTTGGGTTTTAGAAAGTCCTGTGTCGGCTGACGTCATTCAGCGCTTTGTAGCTTGGTTATCCCTGCGAATGTTTGCACCATCCACGATCTCAACTTATATTTCAGCCGTTGGGTTTTATCATAAGTCGCGAGGGTGGCCGGACCCGACTAATGCATTTTTGGTGTCAAAGTTACTTGAGGGCTGTAGGCGGCTGCGTCCTTTATCAGATACCCGTTTACCGATTTCCTTGCCTATTTTGTTGCAGACTATCCAAGCCCTTCCTGCGGTTTGCAAGACTGAATTTGAATGTTGTTTGTTCAAGGCAGTTTTCCTTTGTGCCTTTTTCGGGTTCATGCGGGTAGGTGAATTTGCAGCAGATTCTCGCCTGCGCGTCCAACCTTCAGTGTTAACGATTTCTGACGTTCAGTTTTGTGGTGACAGAAAAGATTGTCTGTCAGCGCTTATTTCATTCAAGCATGCGAAGAATAATCAGAGTGGCCCCCCGCAGATCATACGTTTAGAACAGTCTGACAATGCAGCACTTTGCCCGGTTTTGGCTTTGCAAAGATTTGTTCACGCGCGCCCAGCGTGCGCAGGCCCTCTCTTTTGCCATTTTGATTGTACCCCACTTACTAGGTTTCAATTCAACTCAGTATTGCAGAAAACACTTAATTTTGCGGGGGTTCCAGGCGAGCGCATCCGTGCTCACTCCTTCCGCATTGGGGCTGCGTCCACGGCAGTGAGTGCGGGTGTCCCTTATGATGAAGTTTGTAGAAGGGGTAGGTGGCGCTCCAATGCGGTAGATACATACATTCGCTCCGTAGATACCAGGTTCTGAAGTTTCAGGAACACCAGGTACAAGCTTTAATGCTTTATCCTAATCAATTACCGTTCGTTTATGTTAACATGTACCTTATCCGTCACCCCAATCAATAGGTCCAGTTTGGATAATTGGCGACTCCATCGTTCGCTGGGCAGAAGGAAAAATGCATCTCCCTCTTCGGGTAATCTGGAAAGGGAAAAGTGGGGCGCGCATGGTTGATCTCGACTCGCTCATTCAGTCAATACCGGGTCCGCCCCCATCAGTCCTTGTTTGTCATATAGGCACCAACGATCTCACTGACGTTGATGCATTTTGCATGCGTCAGCGCATTCCAGTGGCATTGCAGGCGTATGTTGCCCAATTTCCAACTACTAAGATAGTGTGGTCTCAGATTCTCCCTCGCGTCTTCTATTTTGGGGCGAAAAAATCACAACCTGCTATGGAGAAAAAACGGCGTGCCATTAACCGCTGGGCGGAAGCACAGTGCGCTAAACTAGGCGCTCATTATTTGCCGCACCCACAATTTGTTTGGTCAGAAACGGCCTTGTACCGTTATGATGGCGTGCATTTGTCGACCCTGGGCACCAAACTCTTTTGTGACAATTTGCGCACCTGTGTTCTTTCATTGGTATTTTAGGTGTTTCTCCCTGTGGGACACGCGTTGCGCGTTTGGCGTTTTTTCACGGGATTGACACCGAAAATACAGAGTCTGGTTTAAATTAAATTCAATGTTTTACTTTTCAACAAACTTTTGCTTAATCAAGTTATCAGTAAACTTATAAATTAGTGACATGCATTGTTACAAGAAGTTGTGATAGCGCTCTGATGTACCACAGGGGCTATTTCCGACCGTATGTGCCAAGGTGGAAACTCACAGCTTACTTGATTGTTTAAATTCATTGACTGTATAATTTACATGTGTGATTACTATATTGTTCTTAAATTTAATTGGGCATAGTATGACCACAGGTTCGGGTCACGTGTGCCATTATTTGTTGCCCCCGTGTGCGTCAGTTAATACTGACATGGTTCGGGTCAGAGGTACCCATATGGTTTGCCCCCGTGTGCAAACATTTGTCAGATTTAATGCTGACATTTTTGGGGTCTGGTGTACCCCCGTTATTTTGTGCAATTTATTGTTAAGCTTTTATGTGCGGCAGGATAGCCAAACAGTTTCCGGCATCCGGCACAATTTTATTTACGGAAATAAAAAACAGTTATCAAGGCTGTGACATGAAATCAAACAATGACATGTTCCTTTGTTTCATTCGAATCTGCGTATAATTCATTTTATCGCCTATACGATAAAATGCTTTATACGCGGGGAAGGCAGTGTTTGATATCACGGCGGTACGCAATTATGCATGTGTTGTTTTATTATTGGCAACAAATTGTCAACTTCATTTAGTGGGATTGAAGGCTCACGTGCGTGCGGGCGCACTGTACAATTTCTTACAAATCTAGGTCACAACAATTTCGCGGGCAGAAAACATATTGCTGTATATGTATTAGTAAATAATATAATTATGAATGTGTTACAATAGGGGTTATATAAACAGTTTTGACAATGAGCCAATAATATGCGGTGTAGGGAAAAGCAACCAATGGCGTCAATTCTTGCGTTGCTAGAGACGCTTGAGCGAGCGGGAAAGTTGGGAGAAAAAATCACTTTCGTCATAGTCTTGTCTGTGAAGGCATGAAAATAATTTGCGGGGATTAAAAAGTGTTTTCAAATCCCACCACTTCCCACCCGTTATACAAATTGCCTATATGGTTTCTTGCAAAGATTTTCTTGTTTTGTTTTTTCACGGGCGTTTTTTCACGGGATTGACACCGAAAATACAGAGTCTGGTTTAAATTAAATTCAATGTTTTACTTTTCAACAAACTTTTGCTTAATCAAGTTATCAGTAAACTTATAAATTAGTGACATGCATTGTTACAAGAAGTTGTGATAGCGCTCTGATGTACCACAGGGGCTATTTCCGACCGTATGTGCCAAGGTGGAAACTCACAGCTTACTTGATTGTTTAAATTCATTGACTGTATAATTTACATGTGTGATTACTATATTGTTCTTAAATTTAATTGGGCATAGTATGACCACAGGTTCGGGTCACGTGTGCCATTATTTGTTGCCCCCGTGTGCGTCAGTTAATACTGACATGGTTCGGGTCAGAGGTACCCATATGGTTTGCCCCCGTGTGCAAACATTTGTCAGATTTAATGCTGACATTTTTGGGGTCTGGTGTACCCCCGTTATTTTGTGCAATTTATTGTTAAGCTTTTATGTGCGGCAGGATAGCCAAACAGTTTCCGGCATCCGGCACAATTTTATTTACGGAAATAAAAAACAGTTATCAAGGCTGTGACATGAAATCAAACAATGACACGTTCCTTTGTTTCATTCGAATCTGCGTATAATTCATGTCTAAATGTTACTTTCCCAATAATATGATACATTTTATAGCCATGAACTAGTTAGCCTAAACAAGTATTTATGGATTTTGGGTTGAAAAAAGAAAAATTGAATAGAGAGAGATTTGAACCAACGACCTCCGGATTAACATGCAGGCGCTCTACCAACTTTGCTAAATAGCCCTATGTTGGCGGTCTTCCCATTTTGTCAACATTTTTGTTCGGGGGGGGGGGCAGTCAGAAGCCATTTAAACTGCCGTGTAGCCACAGAATAGCACACATGTAAAACTTATTATGGTTGGGACCAACTTGGTCCCGGAAGTTTGAATTTGGGTGAGACCTTCACATGGCCTTCGTTGCATTAGCCATCATTCCCTTTGCTCGCTTACTACCAACTGTAAACAGATATACTAAAAGTTTGCTCTCTCGATCTCTTCAGAAAAAACCAGTCCAATTTATATTGGACCTGAAGTGTGCTTGAAGTTGAAACACAAAATGAATGCTAAGTTCTTTGCAGTTTATTCATTGTTTATGGCTACTATGTACAAACTCCATCCTTCCTAAATTCAACTTGCCCAATTTTCAATACTTTAGTAAATCTTGGTATATCTGATCTTTGCAACAGGTGTGAATGGCAAAAAAAAACAGTTTTCTGTAATTGACAGAAGAACAAAAAGAAACATTTCAGATTATCAGAGGATGAAGACAAAGCTGTTGATTGCTTAAAAAAAAAAAGTCTATATTTTATGGGGACTTAACAGGGCACAGCCCCCCAAAAAAAAAAAAAAAATGGTCTTGGTCCCCTTCCCCCAACGGCTGCACCCAAATTTTGACTTATGGAATTACAAGTAACAAGAATAAAAATTTCACCTGTTATTTAGCTTTAATGTGATAATTTCATTTTTATTTTTTTATATTTAAAGGCAGACAACATATTTTGTTTTCTACACTGTCAGATTATCTTGTAAAAAATAGTAAATGGCATAACAAGAGCGGTGAAAAGGGGCTTGTTTAAGAGAAATGCAAACAGAAACTTCAATTGGCGCACCCCTTACGCACCCAAAAATGTTATCCTAGTATTGGTTCTGAGTTACTTGTTGAAAAGCATCCCAGTAATAAATGTATCATAAGGACAATAAAACAAGCTAAAAGGAGATGGGCTGGACACACTGCCCGAAGAAATGACAATAGATGGACAACAAGAATAATGGATTGGCAACCAAGGACAGGGAAAAGGAAAAGAGGTAGACAGAGAAGAAGATGGAGAGATGACATCAGGGTATATGCAGGAACAACATGGACCAGAACTGCAAGAAATAGAAATGAATGGCATTTTCATGAGGAGGGCTACATCCTACACTGGATGAACACAGCCTAAATGATGATGATGATGAATACATGTATATATGAGATATGGCAGCGAGAAAGCTGACAGACTGAAACGACAAAGTGCATTGTCCTACTATCTACATTGTAGTCATTGAAATGGCTGTAGGTCAGAGTGTTTTTCTTTCTTTCTTTACTTTTTATAAATTTATTAATTTTTTTATTTTTTATATTGGTTTTGGGGTGGTGGTTTTTGGGGGGTTGGGGCAGTCCGGGGTTGGGAGGGGGGGGGGAGCTCTCAAAACATGTCAGCACTACCACAGTGTGGTAGGATTCAGCACAAACTTGTTATAGAACAAGCTTAATGCTTGTATTCTGTATTTAACATGTACAATGTACTTTAATAGCCGCCAGTCATACAAAGTGGATTTAATTTGAAAATGAGTTTTGAAAAACTTAAATCAATTCAGTTATGAAAAAAAATGGTCCATCAGTATCATTATTTTCATATTTTTACAATAAAGATAGTTGTAATAAAGAAAGGTTTGTTTAATTTTCCCTGTAAAACAATTTATAAATACACATCAGAGTTATGCAGAACATATGTTAGTTTTATGGACTTAAATCTCTGCTCTTAGTTTCACTTGGTAAGCTCTCTGACACCATAGTACCAATCCATGATTACTGATCACAAAAACCTGTGTCAAAAATGCCAAGGGCTTCCTTTTTCAATATTACAAGGTGACAGGTTATACTGATAGTCAGCCCATTGTAGTTTATTTTGTTTTATATCCATCCGGTTGATGCTTAAATAGTATTCATACTCAAAAACGTAAGCAAACAAAAGACACTTGACAAAATCTACATTTGTACAGCAAACAGAAGACACACAAAACACTACAAACCAGTACGATCATTTTTACCATTCAAGGTCACACGGTTTTGATTTTGTAAATTATATGGTTATTACTAAACCATCAGAAAAAAAAAGTTTTTAAAAAGTGTATGCCTTCATCATGCACTGCCATTGCGGATGTACCTGGTATGGTGGCTTTTCCTTCAAAAGTTGTCACTTCGGTAGTTCTAGAACAATTGCTTTGTATTGTATTGTTCCGTGCTTTGATTTTACAGAGGATGAATCATGATTAACCCCCAGTTATACGAAGTGAATTTAATTTTGATTTTTTTTTTTTTGAAAACCTTACATACACAGCTATGATAAAAATGGTCCACCGGAATTACATATTTTTTACGATTAAAGTAAGTAAAGGGTCTGTCTACGTTTGATAATTACTCTTAATGAGAATAAAAACTTATTGGTCAGAAGCCTACAGGTAAAGTGCATTTTTGAGAAACATTTCACTTGAAAGTAATGTGGTTATGTAAAAAAGAGTTCCAGCATGCAAAATGTACTCAATGACTTACAACAATGGACTGATTTAAATAAAATTAAACTTAATCCTGCCAAATGTCAGCGCATGAATATCAGTTTCCAACGTAACCCGCTGACCTACCCACTTTGACATGATTCTCAAATTACATTTTTAACAAAACTGATTGTTTGAAATTATTGGGTATTTTTTATACAGAGTAATTTGAAGTGGGATTCCCAAGTGAACAGCATGTGTGGTAATTTTAACCGTAGACTCTTCTTTTTACGACAACTTAAACGGTGTTTTATTTCTGTCAATGATCTGTTAACAGTGTATGTTATGTATGTCTGACCCACAATCGAATACGCCTGTCCTGTTTGGTATTCTGGACTCGCTAAAACCATGGAGGTAGGAATCCTACCTCCATGCTAAAACCCACATCATGACCCACAAAAAGGGCCCTTCGTATTGTTCTGGCTGGCCAGCCTAACACACCAACATGGTATGTGGAAATATGTCGGGAATTTAAATTACCTACCATCACTGATAGACTGGAACATTTATTTATCAATTTTGGAAAGACCTTGTTAGAATCTGAAAACTACAGACACTGGCTCCCACCAAATAGAAACAAACAATTTGCGCAGTGCCAACAAAATGTGCCCTCCTAAATGTCGGACAGGTCGGTACAGGAATAGTTGCATTCCATCCCTGGTCCAAACACTCAACACAAATTTATAATAATGTATAATCAATTGTGCTTGCCTTTCATGTCCCCATTTATTTGTCTTGTATTTTTATATGTGCTCGCTTAACCGTGCAACTATTTGTTATTTTATGGTCATAGGCCTAATAGGATAATACTTTTATTTGTTTTATAAATTGTTTTTAATTCTATCTTTTCTACTTTTCAAAATCTATTTTGTATAATAATTCTCTTGCTGTATTTTAAACGCAATTCTCCCTTTGACTGCGATGTTTGAATGTTTTTAATAAACCAATAATAATAATAATAATAATAAAAAAAATATAGCAGATTTCATGCCCCAAAATTCGAATCTGTCAGAAACGCTTCTGAGATTGTGTATTCGTATTACTAGGATATTATTCTTCCTGTGGGATATTCGCTCTAGATTTTTTACGATAGTCTCAAGAACGCGACCACCTTTTGAAATTAGGATTGAAACAGTCAAATGGTCCCAAAAACCTAAGGTATACTTTGCCTTTAAGGCAAGTTTTGTTTCATTTTCCCTTTAAACAAATTATGTATATTTCAGGGTTGGCCCCATTTTTCGAGTCTGTTGAGTTATAGTATTAGTAACCAAACTTAATTTCTTGTTTGTGAGACTCTCTGTTGCATAAAAGTGCAACAGACAGGCTGACCTACTATAGTGCTTACCTTCCTCATGGTTTACTTGGTAAGCACTCCGAGTCTGACCATAGAGCTGTGCCCTGACAGTCTGATGAAAAACACTTGTGCAAAAAATGTCAAGGACTTTAATTTTCGTTCTTCCATACACATTGATTGATAGTCAGCAAACCGTATTTTGTATTATATCCACCGAGTTTAATACCAAGCAGGAAGTTTTTATTTTCTACAGGCATTGGCTATGTGAAGCTGTAATGATCTATTTCATGTCCACTCTATTAATTGCCAAATGGGGATGCTTAAATAATTCCCTGTACTTTCTTCACACACCCCCAAAGATGAAAGCAAACCGAAGCACACACGAAAAGTACATGCCAATATCGTTCAAGGTCACTATGGTCACACGGTTTTGTTATTTAATAACCCTCTTGCTGTCTGACCATTCAATACCATTCACTGTGGTTTTGAATGATAGATAAGCTATGCCAGCCTTGCAATATGATACCATGAGGGAATGCATGTACACAGTACACAGTTAGTTCTGTGCACAGTTGTGCCACCATACACAACTTTGGCAGTTGAATGGTTTCAAATGGTTGGTCAAACTCACTTGAAAATGTTGCGAACAGCAGGAGGGTTAATGGAGTAAGTTGTAATGGGGTAAACCATTATTAACTCAGTAAAACTTTAAGTCAAAAAGGCTTCTTCCTGCACCACCACCGGCACCCCACAGTTCTAACTACTTCGTAATGGATTTTAAATAGGCCTACCTGTTGTTGTTTCGGTGATGATGGTAGTTGTTTCGGTGATGGTAGTTGTTTCCACCGTTGGCCCACTGACCGTTGTGAAGTGTCCACTGACCACCATCATGGCCAATACTGCGAGACCTAACAAACACCTTCGTCGCATTATTAATTCTCAATTAGTTACCGTGTTTTAGGTGTGGTTGTTTTATTATCTACTCCTGACGAGTAACTGGTGACCCACACACAAAAATGAGTTAGGGAAAGAGTCTAGCAATTGAGTGAAGAAATTAATCGGGAAGTAGATAAGATTCTCTCCCAACAATGTCAGTCTCCAGCAGTGTGGTCTTTGATGGGCTGGGTGTGTGTACAGTCATAGAGAAAGGATGTACATGCCATTATTATGTACATACTGTGTGTCAGCGCACAGTGTTTGCCCACACACAGAGTGTGTACATTGTTCACTACACGGCGTGTTCACTCAACCGGTGATCACTGCAGTCCACCCTGGCCTCGATTAAAACAAACAATAAAAGATTCCGCAAACGTCGTTTTTGTATGACTCAACACCGTCACTTGAATGAACAAACACCCCATGGTCGACATTAGGCCCAACAAAAAAATTGTTGAGTTGCCCTCCAGTAAAAAAATGTGAAGGGGTCGGTCGGTCGGGATTTTTTTTTATTATTATTATTTTTTTTTTTACCTTGACTGTCATTTGAAGATTGAAATGCATTGGAACTAATCCCAATCAATATACAATGATGTACTAGTGTGCAGAAGTACATAAAGAATGAAAAAGACAAGAAACATTTAACTTCATATCTTTTATAATTTGTTTTCAAACATTTTATACACTTTTTCCTGGATCCTTGGTCACACATCCCGCCCATTTCTTTTGAAGCTATAACCATTTCAAAGTGCATTCTCTAAGGACCATTCGGTGGTTTAAACCAGCTAAATGTGTTCACCTAGCTCTTAGCTTGCCTTGCGTGTTTTGGATGTTCAAACAAACGATCTTTTAAAAATATATTTCAAACAATAATTGTGCGACTTACTCCGAATTACTTTCCGTGATGTGTGCCGGGCGCCGCCATTTTGGAATGATCCAATCATGCCAATCAAAATACCATGTCATCGGCCAGCTGGTGGGCGGAGCGAGGGTGCGAACATTTCAATGGTTGCTTTACTTATACGCTCCTCCCACAGTCTGGCCGGCCGATGACGTTGTAGTTTGGTTGGCATGATTGGGATCATTCCAAAATGGCGGCGCCCGGTACTCATCGCGGAAAATAATTCGGAGTAAGTTGCACAATTATTGTTTGAAATATCCTATTGAAAAATTATTTGTTTGAACATCCAAAACACACATGGCAAGCTAAGAGCTAGATGAACACATTTAGTTAACACAAGTTCTAAAAATGACCGTTTGATCTGGTACTCGCGCTCAAAACAAGTGTTGGTTACCACCAGTGAATCCGCTTCTTGGCTCAAGCGAATTTTGTCTGCAGGCAGTTCATGTCATGTGCTATTGCGTGGGATCGATCTGAGGTACCGTAGATGGCCGGGCACGTTGCGTACGACTACGAGTGTAGCGGCACACAAAACAAAAACGTAAAATATCGACCTCTTGCATGTTTACTTTAAAATCTTTGCTTTGCAAAATTGTTTCAGCTTATTTGGAATAAATATATTCGTTTTAGATTGGTTAAACACAGATAATGTGTAAGTTTCATAAAAAATGAAAAAACGGGGGGGGGGGGGGGGGGGGGGAAACCCGACCCGAGATTTCAGCATTTTTGGGTCGGTCGCGGAGGGCAACTCAACATGTTTTTTTTTTTGGCCTTACCTCCACGCTTCATCATGATCAGCTATGAGTTTAGTAACTTTAATTGTTCGCTTTAACTTTTTCGCCGTGATTTAAAAACCAATAAGAAGAATTACAAGATATAGCTAGATGTTACAAAGAAGTAGCACTAGCACCTGTCGAAGTTCAATTTGCACAGGTTAGTTTTATCATAGTCCTTGCTCTATGGTTTTATCTACATTTATATGGGATTAAAACAATATAACGGTCCAGAGTATATACTTTACCTTTAATTCGTGAAATTAGCAAATACTTGATAGAGCGATAGTAAGTTTAGTGTCTTCAAAGACTCCTGACGACAAAATACTATTGTCGTCAGCAGTAGGCCTAAAGCGGGCTCATGTACCGACAAATTACCTCTTTCCCTCATAAATTTCCATCACACAGAATAATTCAAAGAGGTCAACAACAAAAAGGTTACATTAAAATAATAAGAACTGTATGACGGGATTTGAGGCATCAAATAATTATAACCATATATATATATATATATCAGTGCATGGTGAGGTATCAAGGACTTGTATATTTGGTTTGCGGTGACAGGGGCGGATACAGGGGGGCGTGGGGGCGCACGCCCCCCCCCCCCCCCTTTAACTTGAGAAAAAAAACAAAAAAAACACACATCAAGGGGAAAAACTTAATGAGGGAGAGACAAAGTTAATGACATAGGCCATACCAATTTTAAAACATTGTTCACTACACGGCGTGTTCACTTGACCGGTGATCACTGCAGTCCACCCTGGCCTCGATTAAAACAAACAATAAAAGATTCCGCAAACGTCGTTTTTGTATGACTCAACACCGTCACTTGAATGAACAAAGTTAATGACATAGGCCATACCAATGTTTTTTTCAAAAAGCTACTAATAATCCGTACCTCGTACACTTTGTTTCATTTGTGGACCACTATTAATTCACTGACGTACATACATTGTCTTATGAGGAATTAAACGTGAATCTGTGTGTGTGGACATCGTGTTTTTCTCACACACTGAACATAAGCACGAAACACCTGCACACCTGGCGCGGGGTCCGGGGGGGGGGGGGGGGGGCCGGGGCGTAATTATTTTCCCCAGGAGAGATGAGGCCACTTAACATAAATTTGCGTGTTATAATAATTTTTGTAATAAATTTAAAAAAGACTGATTTTGGTAGAAAACACGCCAATTTATGCTAAGTGGCCTCATCTCTCCTGGGGAATTGAAAAAACGCGTCCGGGGGGCGTGAAGATCATACAGCCTTATCAATGTCGGAATAGTCAATTAAATCCCATGACGTCATAGAAATCAGGTTGTGATAATGAGCAATATCAGCGTTATGATATTGATAAATTTTCTCTAAACTGTTTGGGAAGCTTACCGGGTGAGCCTCGAATCTTGAAAGTCACCATATAATGATCGGAGTTGCCGATACCAGCCTCAATACAAACGTCACGCAGACGATCCGACGCGAGGTGAAGATCAAATCAAGGATAGTATTCGTTGAAAAATCAGTGGATGATCTGGTTACTTCATGAACTATAGTTGGTCAAAACAAATTGCGTCGGTGAGGTTTTCCAAAGTGGATCTAAGGTGACCAGTGTTGCTAGGTGACCAGTCAACATTGAAGTCGCCCATGAGAATTACGCCAGCGAATGAGTCCAGATCAAGACTGCTTAAAACATTCTCCAAAACGTCGATACTGGTACTATCTAAAGAAGGCGGTCTATAGTATGCCCCGCACAGCCATTTTTCAGATCCAATAGCTAGTTGAACAAAAACGATTTCAATTTCAGTTCCAATATCAGCGGGCAAATCAACAGCCACAGGTTGAAGACCATTAGAGATGGCTAGCATCACGCCTCCACCATGTCGGTTACGGTCTTTTCGAAAAATGTTTTAACTGTCATCATAGTGAAGAAGGTATAGACAAGTCTAACCAAGTTTCAGTTACAGCCCCAATAGACAGCTTCATGGAGGACAATAGAGCGTTGAATTCAGCCATCTTGTTTTTTAAGCTCCTAGAGTTTAAACAGGCACAAAATATGCTGCTGTGAGAACCCCGGTTCATCATAGATGAGGGTTCCGACGTCATAGACACGGTAATATCAATATCAATAGGCTCATCGGTGGTTGTACTTGAAATAGTTGATTCAAAAAATGAGTCAGAAAACTGGGGTAGAGAGCAGGTTCCACAAAACCAAAGCTCATCAGGAAGGTCATATAATCGGGCATATTTAATGTTAGACATTGAATTGAAACCAGGACTGACAAGTAGCACAAAGTAGGCCCATTTGGTTAGATTTAACAGGTTTACAGCAGGCTCCGCAAGGAAACTTGTAGTTGAGACCAGGGTTGAGTTCTACGTCCCCGCATACCAAAATGGCGACGCACAAAGCCTGAAGAAAGCCAGAATGATTGGTGATACAAAGGCGCAGTGTCCGTCGCCGTTGAACCGTGACTGGTAGAATCAAAATGTCCACCCTTGAACAAATTGCCAGATCCTAGAACGAAATCTAGCCCGTTGAATCTCATCAAATCATGGCAAGTGGCAATAGCTTTCCTATAGTGTTCTCCAACATCATTGTTAGTATTCATGACGAAAATATTACCACAAGGATAAGCACGAACAGCCAAAAACACCAGAAAAACGGGAGCAAAAAAGCGTTGCATGTTCCAGACGCCATCTTATTAATGAAATGTGAGCTAACAACATTTCCCCTACTAATATTCACTTCACTGAATCCTTGCACAATCCTAATGCTTCCTCTTTTTTTTAACCCCTACTAATTAACAGACAGGAAATTATTAAGGTTGGCAGTGAGCTGAAGAGCGGAAACAGCAGTGGTATTGATGGAATCTGCTCAACCGTGGTTAAATCTGTTCTTCCTTTTATTGCTGAATCTCAAAGTTAAATCTTTAATCTGTCTTTTATAAATGCTTCTGTTCCTCTTAACCTTAAAGTCGCTAAGATCATTCCTATTTTTAAAAGCGGCAATGAGCATGATATCAGCAACTACAGGCCTATTTCTATCCTTCCTTGTCTTTCTAAAATCTTAGAACGGCTTGTCTACAACCGTCTTTCTCAGTTCATTTCTCACCATCGTATTCTTTTCGATCAGCAATATGGCTTTGATCAAAACACTCTACCGACATGGCCCTCATTGAACTTGTCGACAATATTACTAATGCGTTCAGCAATAAATTCTTTGCTATTGGTGTTTTCATTGATCTTTCTAAAGCTGTCGATACCCTCAATCATTCTATTCTCCTTTCCAAACTAAGCCACTATGGTATCAGGGGTCTTCCGCTCCAATGGTTTGCAGATTACCTTTCTAACAGGTACCAATACACTACAGTTATGAACTGTGACTCTAATCGTCAGAACATCCAGCATGATGTCCCCCAAGGCTCTATCCTTGGGCCACTGCTTTTTTTTGCTATACATCAATGATCTTCACAATTCTTCTTCGCTTCTTAACTTCACCCTTTTCGCCGACGACACAACATATCCTGCCTACTTTGCAATTCGCGCAGTATTCGGAACAAAGGCCCTGAGCTTGAAGTATTTTTAAGTTCTACTTCGCCTGATATCATGTGTTTTACTGAAACCTGGCTAATACCATCTGATACTGACGGAATACTCTGCTTACCTAACAATTACATCATCATACGCAGAGACCGTTGCCAAGGACGCCGTGGTGGTGGTATCTTAGCAGCTGTGAAAACGTCTTTGTCACCTACCAGACTGTTAACCCATGAGCACGATGACCTTGAGCTTCTTTGGGTTTCATTGAAACTGGGCACAGAATCCTGGCTCCTCGGACTCCTTTACCGCCCACCTTCTTCCTCATCAACCTTCTGGACCAAGTTCAAGGATGCCATTGAATCCCTCAACGTTGACGACTATGATGGATGCCTCATCGTTGGTGATTTTAATGTTGACCTCTCCGCCTGCCACACATCATCTCCTCATCGAACTCGACTTCTTGAAATTGCTTCTGATTTCAACTTGGACCAGCTTGTGACGTCGGTCACGAGACCCAACTCAAATAGTCCAAACCAAGATTCGATCATTGATCTACTTTTCACCAACCGTCCTGACCATGTCTTGTCTGTTTCAACCGTTCCCAATCCCGTTAACTCTGATCATTTTGCAGTTGAGGTTTTATTTCGTTCAACTAAACCTCCCCCTCGTCCAGCAGTATTACGATCGTTCCTACAAACACGACATGGTGACTTTCCCCATCTCCGGCAATTAATTCACCTTATTCCCTGGTCCGCCTTTATCGACTCCAGTGACATCAACCAGTCAGCTGACAATTTTCTTGACTTGATTGGTGCTGCAGTCAAAGATTCAATCCCTACTATCAACAAACGCAGATCTCGGTGCTCGCCCTGGATCACTCCGGATTTAAAGAAACTAATTAATAAGAAACATAAACTATTCAACTTGGCTCGTAGATCTCGCCTCTCAGCTGACTGGACTGATTACAAATCATTTCGTAACAATGTTCAAACTTTTATTCGTAGGGCCTATTGGCAGTATGTTAATTCACTTTTTCAATCTGATGATAACAGACGCAATTTTTGGTCATTTATTAGAAGCCGCAAACAGTCTCCTCCACCACCATCATTTATTCACAACAACTGTAAATTAACCCATCCTGGTACAATTACTTCAGCTTTCAGTGATTATTTTTCCTCTGTGTGTAAACCTGCCGGTCCAGTTCCTTGCAACCCTCCTCCTTGCTCGCTTCCCATTCCCTGCTTATCGCATATTGATGTTGATGCATGTCAAATTGCTGCTGTGCTGCGTAAGCTCCCTTCCAATAAATCTCCTGGACCTGATGATAATCATCCTTGTTGGGGGGTTACCAGTCAGAAACTATTCAAAAAGTGTAGCCAGGGATCACATCCAAGTACGATACAACCTGGGAAGCCGCAGCCAGATATTGAATTCACCACCCCCCCCCCCCCCCCCCCCCAGGCCTGCCACCCCCCCAGGAGTTACGCTTATAATTTTGGTTGTTGTTGAGTTTGTTTTGCACTATTCCTTGGCATATATAGAGCTTTGTACAAGTTTGATTGATGTTTTAGGATGTTTGGGAATTTGACTGGGTAAATTTTAAATGATTTTGGGATGAACAAAGAATATTATACTATGAGCGGCTCACCCCTAGTTACGGGCCTGGTAAGGGAAAATCCACAAGAAAGGGGGTGTGTGTGTGGGAGGGGAGGGTCGGCGGAAAGGAGGGAGGATCATGAGAAAAAAGGAGACGGTGTGCCTATAGGCACTTAACTGCCCATTAATCTATAACGAATTAGCGAGTGTTCCGGCGAGAGACATCGACAGAAAAATTATCAGAAAAGCGTTGAAAACCATCCTATGGATGTTGTTTTCAGTGGGAGACAATGGTCTCCCTCGAAAAGTCAAAAGGCGATAGTTAAACATACTTTTTCTTTGATGTTTGCATGCACCCTCACAGAAAAGGGTGTTATAAGTGGTAAAGGGGAATGTTTTAACTTAATAAAACAAACATTTCCCCCTTTTTTATTTTTTTTTATTTTAATTTTTTATAGTTTACCTTAGGCCTTATGATAATTTTTTTGCAATAACAATGATAGGTGTTTTAGGGGAAAAGTATCCTATTAATTAGAAATCAAAGGTCAAAAGAATAAGACAAAAAATTGTCAGTTCCTTAATTTTGTTGACAATAATTGGAGCGACTCATCATTCCATCCTTGTTATTCAATGACTAGCCTATACATTTTTTAAAACTAAGCTCTTTATTCTTGGCACAAAACTTTGATGTCTAACCATTCAGTGATGTTAAAAAGACACGATAGTCTAGTTTTTGAGAAATAGCACTTAACCTCCGCCGGATATCTGCGTTGGATTGCGCCAACCCAACTTGTCATCACAATATTTATCGTATATGATTTTACTTTTATCTTTCTTGTATTCCTAGGCTTAAGAGTTATTTTTGAAAATTCTGAAGATTGTCAATTTACATTTAATTTTAATGTGGGGACTCAGAAGTTAAGCTATATAGAGTGCTCCTTTAATTTAGTTGCGGAAGTTTATTCACATATCCACCTGATGGAACTCATACAGCTTAAAGTAGTGTGTGTCTCATTGTGTTAATCAAAACCTTATAATTACTATGGTTTATTATTGTGTAATTGTTTATTCTGTAATTATAGTGGGTTTACGTTATTAACCACATTAAGATTCTTTCATTGGTATAGAATTATAATTTTCTTTTTCGATCATCGAACCTGGCGCATTGATAACTCAAGGGGTATGCAAAGTGGTCAGTCCACTGTGCCATAGCGTGAACTTGAAAGGCACTTGGCCGTAGAAGTTCGAGGATGCCGGTTTATGGTATGTTAGCGTGTTGTATCGGCGTTGTATCTCCCTCCTTGATAGGGAATTGTGCCAGGAATCTCGTTAAATTGTTGATGTGCAGGGTGTCGGTGAGTACTAACTATTAGGTTATCTTAAGACTTGAGTTATTATTAATGAACAGACAATGATTTAAGATTAATGAAAACTTGTTTTGTTACCAAGAAGCATGATTTTGTTCCCCGGAGAAAAATATTTCGTTCCCCAGAAATACATTTTCGTTCATCGAAATACGCTTTCATTTCCTAGATATACGCTTTCGTTCCTTTTAAGGGACACGTTGCCTTGGATCGGACGAGTTGGTCTATAAAAAGCGTATGTGACCGTTTGTTATAAAATGCATATGGTTAGAAAGATGTTTTAAAAGTAGAATACAATGATCCACACAAGTATGACTCGAAATTGCGTGGGTTTCCTTTTACTTTGCGAACTAACATGGTCCGCCATTTATGGGAGTCAAAAATTTGACTCCCTTAAAGACACTGAACACGTTTTGTAATTGTCAAAGACCAGTATTCTCACTTGGTGTATCCCAACATATGCACAAAATAACAAGCCTGTGAAACTTTGGGCTCAATATTGAAGTTGCAAGAAAATGATGAAAGAAAAAACACCCTTGTTGTACAAATTAGTATGCTTTCAGATAGGAATAAAAGGCTTCTGGCCAGAAGTCTTATTATTTTAGTGAGAAATTACCTCTTTCTCAAAAACTACGTTACTTCAGAGGGAGTCGTTTCTCACAATGTTTTATACTATCAATAGCTCTCCGTTGCTCGTTACCAAGTAAGTTTTTATGCTAATATATATTTTGAGTAATTACCAAACGTGTAACAGTGCCTTTAAATGGCGGACCGTGTTAGTTCACGATGTAAAAGGAAAACCACGCAATTTCGAGGCATACTTGTGTGGATCATTGTATTCTACTTTTAAAACATCTTTCTAACCATATGCATTTTATAACAAACGGTCACATACGCTTTTTTTATAGACCAACTCGTCCGATCCAAGGCAACGTGTCCCTTTAAGATACGCTTTTGTTCCCTCGGGATATGCTTTAGTTCCCTCAAAAAACGCTTTCGTTTCTTCAAAATACGCTTTTGTTTCTTGTTGATTTTGTTTTGTTTCCCCCAAAAAGAGAAATGTGTGTGTATGTGTCAAATGCTGAGGCTATCATAGATAATCAGTTTTTGACTCTTGGCTTAAAAACCGCGCGGAGAGGTGCTTTTTTGGCTTGAATTCTTTATTACAAAATGCAAATTTTAAGTGTAAAATATTCTTTATTACAAAATGCAAGTTTTAAGTGTAAAATAGTTATTAACCGCTATCTACGATGTCTATTGGGCCATAAAAATGTAATAATTAAAATATTGAGAGCATCCTAGATATGTGCTGACATGTTTGAGTTAGTATAGAATAATGTGCACCAAATTATATTGCACCATCCTTTCGATGGGTAAACATTTTATAAGGAAATGACTTAATTCATACAAAATTGTATTATTTTAGACCTATGATTAAGCTAATACAAACAAATTCAGGATGGCACCATAAAAAGTGCATATAACAACATTTAATGAACCCATGAAAATATCTCCTAGGCCTATCAAATAAACGTTCCTTAAGCTATATGAAACAAATTTAAAATAAACTATTTCTACTTATACTATCAACTAATATACTGCTGTGATCTTTAAAAAAATTTTAACTACAATACTGACAAGAACGTGAAAGACAACAACCCGTGACCAAAAAAGGCCAATCAATATTAACAACAAACTGTTTTGCCTCATAACATACAGTTCTAAAAAAAATCCCAGGTCAAAGGTGACCTGGATCCAGGGTACCAGGGGTCTTGACCCATTTCCGGGTCAGGCTGACCCGGAAGCTGGTTTAAGGAAATGAGATTTTAGCCCGGATTCTGTTAAGTTTGACCAAAATCTAGGTCAATATGACACATATATCGGGCCACACTGACCCAGAATGGGTCAGGCCCAATGGGACCCAGGACCAGGACAATTCTGTAGAGTGTAGGTTACCAGTGGAAATGACATGAGGTCAGGACTGGCACTTCACATGTTGCATCCATGAAGTGACTGGTTCACTGGTTCTCTTCATTATCATCAACAAATTAAGGATGACATAAGAAAGAGCACAACAATGTTTATAACAAAATATACTACAGCCTTGCAAAAATATATCCTATAATAAAAAAAATATTTCGTGAGAAATATTATACATAGTAACAATTCTAGATATCACCGATCACAGCCGCTTCAAATATGTATTAAAGGGTGTGTACAACATTGGTAAGATTGAAAATATAAATTTTCACATTTGCACATAACTTACATGGTATACAGATGGTCATGGTGGACAACTTCCCGCGAAATAGTTTTGCTTGAAATGCCATAGTTTTTAGGAAATTAGTAAAACAATAGTCTTTATCCTGCAGGATAAAACCGATGTATGAAAAATAGTTTAAACATATAATGGGGGTTTTCACTGTTCTCATTACTCCGAAGACCGATTCAGCTTAAACTTTCAAAAGTTTGTTATTTCATGTATATGTTGGGTCACACTAAGTGTGAATGCAGCCCTTTGGAAATTACCAATGTTGTACACACACTTTAAGGAACCACCTTTAGTAAATGTTCTACCGCATTCTAGTCATCTACTTAAAATGTTTTCAATCAATAAGGAAATTGAGTTCATACGAGATTTAACAGATTTTAATGGTGTAAAAACTATCATTTCGAAAATCCTTCTCCGATACTTTCAGAAAGATTCTCAGAAAGCCCTGCTACGTCATATGAGCTCCGTTTCGTATAGCCGCTTTGTTGCAGCACGAAGGTACATATGTATGACAAAGCAAACTCCCACACGATACGTCAAAGTATTGGCAACGGCAGAAGTGTTTCTAGTTTTTCAATTTGTTTGATTTATAAATACGAAAAATTCAGAAGAGTACAAATATATAAATTACATTTAAATGATAAACAAACATATTTAAACAAGTTTAAATAGCATTCACGTCAAACAAGTTTCGCTCAAGTAGGCTTCCTGTTTAAGGTCATAAGGTCATTACTCCAATCGACTTTATAGAGCTAGTTAATGAAGCAGTCGTAGAAAATAAATTAATCTCAAAACGTAACAAAAACGAAGCATTAATAACGAGGTACTCTGGAAAACGGTTCACTTTCTATTAAAGGCAAATGTGTTAAAGGAAGAAAGGATGATTTCAAGAAGTGGTGATAATTCAATGAAGAGAAAATGCAGTAAGACTCAATTGTAGTGAAGTAAAGTGCGTTAAACATTACTCTACGCATAGTGTAAAAGGAATTCGTCTGCAGTCTGCATGATAGGCCTATTTATGCTTCAGAAAACAAAACACGAAACGACTTCTAGCTGTATGAGAACACCTTCAAGGGACATTGGGGGAGTAATAGATATGACTTATTAATCTGAAATTAAGACTTATGACTCATATCTCATAATTATGACTAAGTACGAGTTAAATTTATGACTTATATCTCATAATTATGAATTAGGATAAGTCTTAATTATAACTTATACCAACGTTTGTGAAATATAGGCTAATCTCACAATTATGACTTGTTACAAGTCAAAAATCTGACTTTTACCAAGTCATAATTATGAGATATAAGTCACAATTCGACTTAATTATTGTAACCCTACTAAGTTATAATTGTGAAATGTACCGTGATAGTCATAATTAAAACTTTTCTTTTTCTTTTTCTCTCAATGTTCCTTTAACGATTCCGTAGTAACGTAAAAAACTAGGGTATGAGAGGCACAAGGGTGGGCATGATACATAGTTAGGAACAGCAGCTGTTGAACATTAATTTTGGGGTGGGGGGCAGGCAAAGTCATCATATATCATTTCTACTTGCCAAAAAATCCCTGCTACTTTTTGCAAATCATGACAACAAATTTCAGAAAACTATATATTGTAATTTTTTGATGAGTATTTGTAAGTAGCTTAGTTAAAAATGGTGAAGAGTGCACAAAAACTACCCTTTAAAGGTGAGGTGGGAAGGGGTTGATGACTCCTCAGTTCCACACCCCATGGCCAGGAATGGATACGGGGGAGTCAGTGGCGTTGAGCAAACCGGAGCGAGGGAGGGATAGGGATGAGTTAAGATGGGTAGAGCTTTGTAGGTGATTGATAACGGGATATTTGTGGACTAGTGAGAGGTATTTAGGGACTAGAGGAAAAAATGTAGAAATTTCACAATGAAACTTCACCATGCCGTGCTGTTGACAAGGAAGCATGAGAGGGTAGCAAGTCAATCGTCAATCACCTACCAGAAATGGTTCCTGGCCTTATATACGTGACCACTGGATCCTTGTCTCCTTTAGGGCCACTGTTTTGTATTTAACTGGTGCTATTGGTGCTTTGATTGGTCAAGATGGTACCTTGGGTATTAGTATCTGTATTGCCTCTGCTTCTTGAGGCTGCTCTCTTACGATCATCTCCGCATTTAAAGAAACCCATCCAAGCTTTGCGAATCTCCTGCTGTCTCAGACAGAACAAGATGAAGATCATTAACCCCTGAAGGGAATTGAAGATGCAGAAGAAGACCTGGAAGACAAAGTTGGCTGTCTCGATGAGGGACAAGAGTCCAAAGACCCAGGTCAGACCAAGAAGGACCGAGATGGCCATGGCGTTCTGGAGGCGTCGCAGGGTCTCTGCACGCTTGTCCCTATCTGAGGTGGAGTTGAGGCCCTTACGGGCACAGGTCAACGTGCGCATGACCAAGGCAAAGATGACAAAGTTGAAAAGCAGTACAAATCCAATGATGAGAATCTGGCCAAAGTATAACGCATTACCTGGTTTCAGGAAGCAACTGCAAATAAAAGAAGATAAATTTGTATGATCAAAATCAGTTTGTATTTACTTTCCCGACTACACCAATGACAACCCTAACCCTTGGTTGGCAAGAGGCCCTACTGAATCGTCTAGTCTATGGTAAACTCAAAATCCAAACATTTGGACTTAGAATGTCTGGCCCCAAGGAAAGAGTGGGTGGCTTGGAAGTATAAGACCACACCCAACAAAATAAGACAAACAAATGTGAAGAATTTGGAAGACTTACAAATAATCAATAAGTGTTCTCAAAGTCCCTCTAATGGTTTCTACCTTTGTACTAAAATAATAAAAATCTCCTTTAATTCTAGCAGTTTTTCTACCTTTGTACTAAAATAATAAAAATCTCCTTTAATTCTAGCAGTTCCTGGTGAATTGCAGAGGCCGAGCGTTGTAGTGCATCGGACTCGAGTTCTTGTTGTCAGAGTGTGGGTTCGGTTCCTGAGCAAGACAGTACACTATAATTGCTTTGTCCTACGGATGGGACGTTGCTGCACCAGTGTTGTGTAATTTTGTTTTTTTTAAACAGTACACCTATCGAGTAGAAGGGGTTCACCCCAATGTTTCTGGCACGGTTGGCTGCAGATTGCACCTCATCAGATTGTCAGCCCTTAAAAAGGGTGCTATCATAACAGTTCAGTCGGAGCTCTGCATACCCATCATTAAAAAAATGAGTGCCTTGAGACGCCTGTAGATAAAGCCCTTTAAAAGAACTTAGTAATTATTATTATTGTTATTACAATTAAAACCTAAAAGCATCAAGCAATTACACAAAATGCGGGAACGTTCCACTTGTTACTGGCTCCCCAACAAGTTTAAATGGCAGGGGAGGGGTAGGGGTGATAACAACCTCAGAACCTTGCACAGGCTGTCAGCAAGACACCTAAAAGCCTTCTACAAAGAACATACTATGACGCCCCCTGGGAAATACATTTTGGAGAAAACGGTGACACAAATAACATGTGCTAGCTATTTCAATATGTGTAAGTCATCCCCTTAAGGTGATCCCTGGCTGCCGCTTCCCAGGTTGCATTGTATACTTGGGTGTGATCACTGGCTACACGGCAGTTAACGGTTGTATGGCTTCTGACGGGTACCCCCCCCCCCCCCCCCAACAAAGATATTGACAAGATAGAGACCGCCAACATAGGGCTATAGATAGCACATCAAATCCCGCTCTAGTCAATTTTGCTATCATTGAAATACGTGTAAATTGCAACTGTTTAGAAAAAGGCAAACAACAATTCTAGAACCACAGACAGCAGCCAAGGTATACACAATTCCAGAGCTAAATTTTATTTTTGTTGCAACTTACACTTTCTCAAAGATTCTTTTAAAGTCACGATGGTACGAAGTAACTAACAAGCATACTTGTACAAATGTTTATAAATACAGCTGATTCAACCAAACAGGAATATTTAATACAAATTCAAAAATATTACACTGACAATGTGGGGGCTGATGGATTGGTGAAAATGCAGACAGGTGCAGAGGAACAGGGGCTGGGAAATGTAGGGGTGGGGGTTGATGGATCGCTGAAAATTTTCAACTAGATTTATTAAACAGAAAGCATAATAAATGGTACCACTTTTAAATGGTTGAACCTTTCTCTTTTAAGATTGAATACATTTTCTATTGAAGACTTGACCTTTAGCAGTTACAGCACACGGGACTATAGTTGCCACACTCGCCAATTTTTAGGGTCAACTGAACGTATGGTATTGAAGCGTGTAGACGCCGGCCACGTCGTCTAAAATGCGCGGCAAAACTGTACATCGGGACATTGATTCCTAAATGATTTATTGGGACCATTTATCAATGGTTGTAACTTTCTTTTTAAAGTCCCTGAAACCACCCATAAGTTTTTCAGCACGTGGAAATAATTTGAGTTGATTATAAATACTCAATGCTTAGTTACTCTGAAATTTCATTCAAAAATAACACACAAAAAGCAGGTTACTTTTCCGTCCATTTTAAATGGAAATTAAGGGGCGATTAAAAAATGTTTTTTGATAAAAACATCGAATGAATTTACTCAAATTATTTTTAGTATAAGCTTGTATTTCTTAAACACTTAGGGGTGGTTTCAAGGTACTTAAAAAAAGGGTTAAAACCATTGGAAAAACTGCCAACATGATGGATTCAAAGTGGTTCGATTTATTGTGTTTTTCCTGTTATATAAAGATGGCAATGCCAAAGTGTTGTCATGTACTTACTAATCATCAGTTCCGTAATTGGTGTTGTCTACAGCAAGGATGATGACTACGACCAGTAGTGGTAAACCTGCAACAAAGAAAACACCATAGAATACAATAGATAGAATGTAATTTCTATTGTCCACGTAGAAATTTGTTTAATACAAAATTTTTAAAGTAGTTACAAGATACACTTCCATTTTCTATGCTATTTGGCCAAGGTCTCAATAGGGAAATTTGAATTTTAAAAATTTGCTGACAAGTAGGGTTATTTTTTATTTTTATTTTTTTTTGGGGGGGGGGGTGTTTGCTGTGTACACAATATTTGTTTACAGACTATTCAAAACAGTACCACGGCATCATCAAGTGTTTAAACACGTTGGTTCAAATCCCGCTCTAGTCAATTTGGCTTTGTTCAACTCCAAATTATTTAACATTTACCCAGTTAGTTTCCCTTTTGGTTAACTACTCGATATTTGAAATAAAAACAGTCCCATTATTGAACATGTGGATAGCATTTGGTACAAATGATTGTCTGGTGCAATAGCATGAAGTCTGGGGACCAGAGAGAAGGATACCAGACCACTGAATGTGAAGCGACTGCATGTATAGTGGATGAGAGGTATCCTGCATAACTTTATGAATTTTCAGCATTTACTCTTAAAATAAACCAATTGATAGAAGATCAGTTCAAATTACATGTTTGACATGACTACGCCAGGACCACAAGCCTCAGTAGTAGATTAGGGGGTGGGGGAGGGATCTATGTAACATAGGGTCTGGGGATATTTGTTTATTTGTACAATTTTAGGGAATGTTTTATCCGTTTAGAGAGACCAGTCATTTCTGCATTATCATCATGCCCAGCCAGACAATGCAAATTTTGTTGAATTTTTACTCAATTGTTTTTAGGATGAACGCTGGCAAGAACAAGAAAAGAAACGGAAACATATGGTTTTGTTTTTTAATTGTAGATTCTATGCCAACACAGGACATGACCTTTGCTTTGAGAGTTTGGTTGAGTGGAACAGATCAAATCTTGCAACCTATACAGACCCCTATGGGCATTTTGGTCCAAGCCTGCTGCTACTGCTTGTGGGACCCATGTAGAAGTCTGCAAGTTCTGTAATGTTTGAATTCTTACCCCAGGCAGTGACTGACGCTATCAGCATGAAGTGTGACACATTGGCATTGAGCACTCTCACAAAGAGAAGATACATATTGGTGGCCTCTACGGCCATCCAACCAATTGAAGCTAGAGTGAAGAAATGAATCAGCACCGCAACAATGGTACAGCCAACTGCAGGCTCTGTAGCTTCGATACCGGTCAGGAAGACGAGGTAGAGTCCCAAGAGGGAGAAGGAGAAGCAAATCAAGATCTGCTGAGGGCGCTTGGTGCGAAGTTTCCTGGGAGATAAGTGGAACAGTAAAGAACATTTCAAAAAATCTCCATTAAAGATAAATTGAGTGCTCTTTTGTGTGCTATCTTGGTCAATATACCCATTGGTTCTGAAGCAGGGTATAGTGCGCAGTAGACAAAAGTTGCCATTGGGGCTCAAGCAGGGTATATTGCGCAGTCAACTAAAGTCGCCATTGGGGCTCAAGCAGGTGTATTGCACAGTCAAAAAAAGTTGCCATTGGGCTTAATTAAGCTAGATATAGTGCACAGTTGACTAAAGTCACCATTGGGGCTCAAGCAGGGTATAGTGCACAGTCGACTAAAGTCGCCATTGCAAGGGCTCAAGCAGGGTATAGTGCACAGTGGACTAAAGTCCCCATTGGGGCTCAAGCAGGGTATAGTGCTCAGTGGACTAAAGTCACCATTGGGGCTCAAGCAGGGTATAGTGCACAGTGGACTAAAGTCACCATTGGGGATCAAGCAGGGTATAGTGCACAGTGGACTAAAGTCACCATTGGGGATCAAGCAGGGTATAGTGCACAGTGGACTAAAGTCACCATTGGGGATCAAGCAGGGTATAGTGCACAGTAGACTAAAGTCACCATTGGGGCTCAAGCAGGGTATAGTGCACAGTGGACTAAAGTCACCATTGGGGCTCAAGCAGGGTATAGTGCACAGTTGACTAAACTCACCATTGGGGCTCAAGCAGGGTATAGTGCACAGTTGACTAAAGTCACCATTAGGGTTCAAGCAGGGTATAGTGCACAGTGGACTAAAGTCACCATTGGGGCTCAAGCAGGGTATAGTGCACAGTGGACTAAAGTCACCATTGGGGCTCAAGCAGGGTATAGTGCATAATCAACTGAAGTCACCATTGGGGCTTAAGCAGGGTATATAGTAGGCCTACACAATCGCTTAAAGTCGCTATTGGGGCTCAAGCAAGTTATAGTGCACAATCGCTTGAAGTCCCGTTGGCCCTCAAGCTGGGTATAGTGCACAGTCGACTGAAGTCGCCATTAAGGCTCCAACAGGGGCAGAGTGCATATGTCAACTGAAGTCGCCATTGAGGCTCAGGCAGGGTATAGGAAACAAAGTCGCCATTGTTACTGAAAGTGTTAAACTGTGAATAGGCACAAGACTTCCACAGTCTTTTGTATCAGAGGAAGCAACTTACTTGATGTAGAGATATGTGATGATCGTGATGAGGAGCGCAACGACAGACACCGCACATCCTATCTTACTGATGATACTTAAGACAATATTCTCCTGGTTGCCATAGATATCCTAGAAAAACAATCGCAGAAAGCATATCAATAACAAGAGTATTTGATACCTCTCACTTGTCTGCAGCATGCAGCAAATTAAGGTACATTTTCAGGGGGCACAAGGAGGTGCACTTTTGGCCAAGTCAAACTGTAGTCTGTGTACCCCCCCCCCCCCCCCCCCATAATTACACCAAACTCTTCTCATAATGTCACACTGTCAACTTAACAATCTAGTGATCAGAAAACTTTAGGAAAGGGTTCCTTTAACCTAGCACAGCGAATGCAACCAATTCACTTAATCTGTTTGATTTTTATTTTATTAAACTCAAATCACTGCACCAAGAATCCAAGTGAACTTAATACACATTAAAATAGAAACAGCCAACATAAGGGCTAGATAACTCAGTTGGTAGAGCACCTGCAGGTTTATACGGAGACCAAAGGTTCAAATCCTGCTCTAGACATTATTTTTTTTTTCAACCTAAAGGTATTTTCAAATTTACCCAGTCAGTTTCCTGTGCGGTTTATTACTTGATATTTGAAATAAAACGTTGCATCCCCTTAGGGTGATCCCTCTTCTGCCGCTTCCCAAGTTGTATCATAAACGTGGGTGTGATCCCTGGCTGTACGGCAGTTACAGGTTGAATGGCTTCTGACTGGCACCCCTAAACAAAGATGTTGACAAAATAGGGAGACTGCCAACATAGGGCTAGATAGCTCAGTTGGTAGAGCGCCGCCACGTCAATCCAGAGGTCCCAGGTTTAAGTCCCACTCTGTCAGTTTTTCTTTGTTTTAAAATTTACTCAGTCAGTCAGTTACCCATGTGGTTTATTACTTGATATTAAAACGGAGAGGCGTACATATAAAAGATTGAGTAATGTCCTTACCACAATCACAGCAAAGCTTGTCAAGTGGTCACAGTGACACACCGTCCTGCCGTTATTAACTAGGGCTTTACTGCAGCCCTCGCTTGACCAATCTCCAAAACCATCGTTCAACGAGAAATCCCAGAAGACGCACTGGGAGCCATTGACCATCTCATCAAGGTTACTGACCTGAGGGTTGCAGGGTGCAAAGACAGGGTATAATGATAGTAACAGTAATAATAACTAGTTATTATAAGGGCATTGTACAATAACAAATCAATGTACTTTACTTATATTAAAGTGCCCTGGTATTGGGCTAATAACATTCCTGTAGTCTTTCTCAGTTTCCAGGGGAGTATACAGCACTGGGCTGCCGTGGAGCTCCAAAGGCTTTTTCAAACACAACAACCTCTAACCTCGCAGGTACCCATTTATACCCCTGGGTGAAGAGAATCATCTATAGCAAAGTGTCTTGCTCAAGGACACAAGCATCATGACCGGGACTCGAACCCACACCCCGATGACTAAACCACCAGAACTTGAATTTGATGTGCTAAACCATCGACAATCTCAGGTCAATTGGGTCATTACCCAACACAACACAAGACAGTTTTGTTTCAAATGATTTCTCAGTAGCTTTGTAGGTCTACGTTTCATTGAAATTCCAATCAACAATTTATACAAAAGGGCAAAGAGTGTACCAACATCATCAACCTGGTCTTCACCCAACACTCAAACTGGTAACAACTTTGCCAATTATCTACCATCCACAGAGATTACTCGCCAACAAACTGTCATTGGGAGCAACCCCTTACCAAAATCGTTACCCATTTATTTCATTCCAATTGGATATCCAGTTGGAAAGGTATGGATTGAGTTGGTATTGAGTTGGTGTGAGTTGGTCTATACTGGAATACTGAATTAGCGATTGGAATAAAATTTTAGACCAACTCAGTCTAATTGGAAATCCAATTGGCTTGATTTTATTGAATTGGAATTAGTTGGAATTTGTTTCTACCAATTGGAAATTTCACCTCCTAATATATTTTCAATTGGAAATTTTATTTCACAACAGGGTCTAGTTGAACAAAAATCAAACTGAATTCAACTGAGTCCAATTGGGTGCAATTGGTTTTGTGCCAAAACACAAAAATGGAAACATTCCAGTTGGTTCAAGTTGGAAATATTATATTATTGGAAATTTTGTTAAAGGACATTTCACCTCCTTTTGAGACACCTTTTTTACTTCTAGTATGTTAGGTAGGTGATGGGATTGTGCCTTTAACGATACAAGCATGGTGTTTGGCAGCAGTCAGAGTATGTCATGAGAAAGACATTTGGATGTATGGCCATTGCAGACTTGTTCTATGAAAAAAAACCAGGTTGAATATCAACCATTGGCAGCCATTTTAAAAATTTCATCATCGAAGGCACAATTTTCCAAATGTTTCCCCTATCTGCCTCACTTTTCAAGAGTCTCGTCACTGGTATTTGAGGAATTATTGAAATTCTAGTCCAAAGTTGGATTTGAACCCACGTCCACTGAGGTCAAAGGCAAGGAGTGCACTGGTAGTGACACCATTCTGATGAATCCAAACCCTGATAACTGTGGCATCCCCGAACAAAGATATTGACAAAATAAGGAGCTGCCAACATAGGGCAAGATGGCTAAGTTGGTAGAGCAACGCTACATTAATCCGGAGGTCGTTGGTTCAAATCCCGCTCTAATAACTTTTTCTTTTATCAACCCACCACAAAAATGTGAGGAAGTCTTACATTAAGAGGGAGGAATGCGCTGATGACAGGCTGATCCATCGGGAGATTCTCAATCTTGACGCCCTCAATGGTGGCGGCAATGATACGGCTGCCGACGGCACGACGGTGCGCTGGATCCTCTGCATCCTGTAATGTGGGGGAATGGAACAACTTGCTGGTTTGGTACAGGAAGAAGCTGATGGGTACCGTCTCGCCTGGACAGGACAAAAATCAACAAACAAACATTTATTTATTTATTACACATCCAACAGCACAATTAGAGCCAGTAACAGGGTGAATAAAAAACAAGAAGAAACGTTTAGTTTTAGACGTGGGAGGAAAACCCCAATGAGGGTAACCCACCCATGCACTCATGCTCCACCCATGTAGGGACTGAAAACCCAATTCACATGCAAGGCTCTGGTGTGTGGTGGGATTTGAACCAGAGCCCACAGAGGTGAAAGGCAGGAAAAGAAACCACTTAGCCAACCTGATCCCAATATGTTAAACCTTTTTTATTCATGTCTTTTCCTTTAAGATTAACTAATAAATTAGAAAGATAAAGGCAACTTGTGTGGAATTATAACCCTTGTTTTATTCCTGCTCATCATTTTGAGATCATGATTTCAATGTTGTAAACTATTTTCTCAATCTTGGGATGAACTAAGAAAATTTTGTTAAAACAGGACTTGAACCTTCAAAATTTTGCAAGATGCTGGCGCACTACCAACTTCTAGCCTCATTGTTGGCGCTCTCCTTATTTTGTCAAAACCTAATTGATCAGGTGACAGTCAGAGGCTTATTCAATTTTTTTTTACAGTGGAAATGTCTGGGAAAATATTTTGTAAAGCATTTTATTTTGTTTCCGAAATGGAAATTCACTGCTTGGGAGAAGGGTTAAAATTATTATACAGAATTGGGAGAGGTGACAAAATAGTCGCAGACAATGTTCATGTTTTGTCTGATCAAAAATATACATGAAATAACAAACCTGTGAAAATTTAGGTTTTCAGATAGTTACAGTTTTCTCAAACATGACTTGATTTCAGAGAAAAAAAAGGTTCAAGAATGAACTTCATTATCAGTAAGCTTTCAGACTAAAATTAAACAATGATGTTTTTTATTCTTACCAAACCTGTATTATACCTTCAAGGGAAATAATCAAAAGGTTATTCAAAATTTGGCGTGTCGTGGCCGAGCGGTCTAGGTCACCGGACCTAAGCTCTGGTGTTTTCAGCAGAAGAGTGTGGGTTCGATACCCGGTCATGACACTTGTGCCCCTGAGAAAGGCACTTAACCATAATTGCTTCGAAAAAGTTGGGAAGGTAGTGCATTCTGCTCTACCAGACAGGCTCTAGTGGATGATACCCATGCCTACATCCTTAAGGACTGTGAAGGGGGTAACCCTGTTTCAGCCCCAGGAGTAGGAACCAACGTGCCCCTGGTGTTAATTGATTTGGGTCGATAGCCCAAATCAGTTATGTGTAGCCCTCACCTTGAGTGGCCGTCCGTGGCCTTGTGAGTTGGGCGATATCTCATTTAAAAAAAAATTTAAAAATGTTTACCTTTTCTGTGTAAAATGCATTACTTGTAAAATAAATAAATGGGGGATGGCAGTTGAGTTAAAATTCCCTCAGAATTTTCCATGGGTAAACATTTCTAGAGAGCGCTCTGTAAAGTAGAAACAAGGGTTTAAAACCAAGCTGAACAAAATACAGCCACAATTGATCTTTGCTGAATTTCATTTTAAATGTTGTTAAGGAAATTGAGCACATGAGAGCGAAAAAATTTTGATTGTAAAAAATCAATATTTTGAGTACCCTTATCGAGTGCTTTTCAAAAAGTTTCGCAAAAAGCCTTTGATATTATCACTCAGGTTACATTTTGTTGCAATAACAATGCAACATCCTACAGATGACGTAGACATATTGTCATTTTGATGCGAGCCGTCAACAGCAGAGAAGTAGCTAGTCTTTCAAAACCTTGAGGTGGGGGGGGGGGCCTATTTTTGTTTTTGACATTTACACAAAAATCAGTGTAAAATTATCAATATTACGCTGATAAACAAACACATTATCATTAAGTTCAAATAGCATTTCTGTTAACAATTTGTTTCGCTCAAGTAACTGTTTAATGGATTCATCCTTGATAATACACTACCTGGTGTTATGTAATCTAATACTGCTGCAGGCACCAAGATTGACGATTTCACCTCAGCAACTGGGATGCTGTTGGGCTCATAATAAACGGAGATGTCCTCAGTCTTCAAAGAATTCCCCCCGGATCCTTGAGGAATGGCAGCAAACCCCAGTCCAGTTTGGAGGGACTGTTGGCGTATGACGACAGCCACAACAGCAAGGTTATCCTGTATTGCCGTAATGTTGCCTGCGTTGCCGCTCATCTGTAGCGCAGTGATGTAGGTTTCCAGGGCGATTATGATGAGTGATGGCGAATTGTCGTCGCCGAGATTGTCAAACGTCTCCTGGTCTACTGCCTGCACATTGCTTACAATCTCAACAATGTTTACTGCAATCTGTAGTGTATGCAGTCAAAAACAATAATAAAAGCTACAGAGAATAATAATATTATAATCCACCAAAAAGGAGCTCAAGGCGCTTGAACAACAAAAAACACTTTTTAAAGGTAGTGGACAATTTTCGTAATTACTCGAGAAATACATTACCATAAAAACTTACTTGGTTAGGAGCACCTGAGAGCTCCTGACAGTATACAACATTGTGAGAAACGACTTCCTCTGAAGTAGTGTAGTTTTCAAGAAGGAGGTAATTTCTCACTAATATTTTTGAATCTGAGAAAGGCTTCAGGCATGAAGTCTTTTATTCCTATCTGAAAGCACACTAATTTGTACAACAAGGGTGTTTTTTCTTTCATTATTTTCTTGCAACTTCGATGACCAATCAAGCCCAATTTTGTTAAGGTTTGTTTTGTTATGCATATGTTGGGATACACCAAGTGAGGACACTGGTCTTTGGAAATTACCAAAAGTAATCTGCCTTTAAGACAGGTAGTAATAATAATTTACAAATTATATGACATAAAAATGATCAAATGTGCATAACACACTATAGAATGACCAGAATGGAGGAAAACAATTATAGGAAAAAGACTGATCATTGGGCCAGTGCCAAAACCACAGTATGGGGATACATCTGTCCCGCCAACAGAGAACTAAAAGTTACGTATTACAAAGGCCTATCCCTGCTGGCATCGGTAATGTTTTGATCTTTTCAGGAGACAGACTTCTCTACCCCTATGAACAAATCTAAACTAACTGGCAAGGCGATCATAGACGTGATACAAATAGAAGACAAAAGAACAATTCAATAAAAAACACTAGATCTATCCATGTCAGGTCATTTTCATATGAATGTGTCTCTGCTTCAAAGTCATATCTAGATGAGGCGAAAAGTTTGTATTTCAACACTTATGTTTTGCCGGGATTTCCTAATGCTCACAGGATATTAATGTTTAGAACTTCTGGAAAAAAAAAAAAAAACATTAATAAATATTGTTTATCTATTTATTTGATAGATTGATTGATTTAAAAAAATTCAGAGAAATTCTTTTTCTCTATTGACAAGATCTGGCTTTTGTACACCATGAATCGGCAAATTTGGGCCATACGTCATGGTCGATGATGCATACGGCAAGGCAATTTTCGCTCAAGAACGCTAATGGGAAAAAAAACGGAGCTGAGTCAAGGAAACTAAGGAAAGCAGAGCCTGATGTCATACCTCAGGTGAAGGACTCGTTGAGTTCATTGCAACCATGACGATGTTGTTCAAGATGTCGGCGATTGCCATGATGCCAGTCTCATCGATATTGGAGTAATTCGAGGACAGACTGACTGTCTCTTTGGCTATCTCATTAACATTTTCAGGAGTAACCTCCACCTGGGGAAAAGCAGAGGTAGGGAAACATAAAAAAAAAAAAAATAAAAAAAAAATAAAAAAAACACTGGCAGAGAAAAAGTTAAAGGTGGCAGCTACAGAACATTGCCCTCTTGTCATCTAAACACTCCAAGTAGCAATTAGATCTATCTACAAGAGACAAAAAAATGCCTAAAGAAAAAAAATATTTAAAAACAATTCAAGAATTAAAAAATGCACACACACAAAAACGTTTTTTCACAAATTGTATAAAATAATTTTAAAGTAGTTTCCAACCATTTGTGGTTAAACCAGCCCCTTCCCTCTACCCGACCCGTCTCCTTTGTCAATTTTCAAACCTTGCTATTTCTGTGTGCTTTCTGCCTCACTCTCTTTTATTTGATTTCCAATTGACTGCTTATGTTACACCAGTATTTCTGTTTCTGTGTGTTAAGTTGTCATTTAGCCTTCGAGAAAGACTCTGCTAAGGTCGAAACTTCAGGCCATTAACTACTTTTTGCATTAAAACAAAAATAAACAGATATATAAATTCAGCTTATATTTTGGGTTAATAACAATAATGACTTACATTAGCCAAGTCATCCAAGAGATTATTCACTTCTCCGCCCTCGGAGCAATCAATGATGACTGGTTCAAGCCACTCTGCTTCAAATGTCAGATCCCCGACACATTCCCTTGTCGCACGAGGCACCCCAACTGAAACAAACAATTAACACAACCGGTGCAAGTACCCACAAGAAAAAATTCAAAAACATTCAAAATGGTGTATATAAAGGCTGTAAGCAGCGTTTAAGGGTAGGATCAGAGATTGATAAATGCTCAAAAAGTTAATGAAAAGCACTGCAGCTGTTTCATAGTAGAAACTATTTTGAGAAAAGATTGCATGAATCGTTTTTCAGATTTCTGAGGGTCCCATGTCCGTTCGCGAATGCTTCGACAAGAGATGAGGTTGGTACCCGCTGTCACTTTGCTGAATGTGGATGGATTTGATGTTTGTGTGGAAATACCATGACAATTTCTAGGCGTTATTATTCAAAGTGATCTTAAATGGAATTTGCATATCTCTGAAATTGTTTCCAAAGCCTCTCGTCGCTTGTATACTCTATGCATTTTGAGAAAATCAGGGGTTCCCATCCGAGATATGGTTACTGTCTACAAATCCTACATCAGACCCGTTTTAGAATATGCCTCGCCAGTTTGGCATACTTCCATTACTCAATCCCAGTCAAAGAAAATAGAATTTATCCAGAAGAGAGCAGTCCAAATAATGCTTGGAAAGAAACACCATTACACTGAAGCTCTTGAATTGACCAAACTACCATCTTTGGCTGATCGCAGAAATAACTTACTTCACAACTTTGGGATTAATCTTTTGAAATCGGACCGTCACAGACAGTTGCTTCCACCTTCCAAATCTAGCACTAATTCTAGGGTCTTACGAAATATGTCTGGTTTAAATTCAATTAAATGCAAAACAGAGTGATACAGGAAATCTACCATTCCACAACTTGCCCAGATGTTGTAATAGTTTTTTTATTAATGGTTTTGTTAATTTTGTACTTTTTTCTTTATTGCCTTTTAATATGTGATCTTTTATATTTTTACATGTGCCTATATTTTTACCATTGTTAAGTGACCCTTTCAGCTACTGCTGCTGGTCATTTTGTTTGTATATACCAATAAATAAAATAATTTGTTGCTGTATTCTCAGCACACAGACACTGTAATCAGGTGAAACTTTCCCATGTGACTTTTATTGTATGTTTCTGTATAACTTTGCCTATAAATCAGCATTACCTTAACCAAAAAACAATCTATGACCCTACCTTTAAACCAACCAATTTTAAAACCACTTGTAGGCCTATCCCAGACTACAGAGCAACCTTCTTTTGACCCCTATGACAGGACGCCCTTGTATGGCGACATATACTGCGTATTGACGTCATCATAACAATAATCTTGCATGTACCACTTTGCGTGTTTACAAACTGTACCTTGGTTCATGGCGAGTGTAGCACAGTCACCCAAGGGGTCAATGGATTGTTTATTTGAAACATAAAACATGACTTGAAACATGACTGAAAGTTCGAAAGAATTTGTCTGAAATTATATTGACCAATGAAACAATTTATATCAAGCGTGGCTCCCTTGCGTATTAACCAATCAAAAAACATTAAAGTCACGCCTTTACAAATATGATACATTAAGCCGGTTCATACTTCACGCGAAAGCGAATGCAAAGCAAACTATGTAACTCAAACAATCAAGTATGCGCTCTTTTCATATTGTGTGACACAAGGAAATTTACTTTGTTAATTTTCACAATTTGTGTGAAGTATGAACTCTGCTTTAGATTGAATACTTACCCCTGAATGTGTACAGTGGGCACTGCTCAGCAGCTTGGGCCGTTTGCCCGATTCTAGTCTGGGGGAAAGTGAGATTTCCACTGGCTGCAACGACTGACGACTGAACACAGGAACCTGTGGTGAGAAAGATCAGCAAACTTGTTTCATTGTGTTATTTTGTGAAAAACATCATCCAAATCATATTCAGTCCATTTCAACATTTTATGTTGTCTTTAGCATGTCAGGCAAAATCAATTCTCAGGGCAAATGTAAGTTCTATAAGTTGTCTTGAATTTTGTTTTAACAAAGGAAACAAATTGACATATGCTGGATTTGAACTTGTGACCTCCGGATAAACGTACCGGCACTCTACCAACAGAGCTATCTAGCCCTAATGTTTGGCAGTCTACCCGTTTTATCATTGACTTTGTTCAGGGTGTCAGTCAACCTGTACCTGCTGTGTAGCCAGGGATCACACTCAAGTATACAATACAACCTGGGAAGCAATAGGCAGGGATAACCATATTAAGGGGATGCAACTTTTTATTTCAAATATCAATTAATAAACCACAAGGGAAACTGATTGGGTAAATTTGTAAATAACTTTAGGTTGAACAAAGAAAACATTACTAGAACAATTAACTTAGACAAACCAGGAATTAAGAAAACATATTTGTCAGAAGAACTGTAGTTAGTGAAAATGCGGGTACAAGCATTAATACTGCTTTGGGAGAAGTGTTGGCTCTTAGAAGAGCCGGCGTGGTCTGAACATTTTAAACAGAATACTTATCTCGCCTTCAGGAAAAATCATGAATATATTTGTATTTATTAAGAACATGCTTCCAGATTAAAAAACTCCCTCAGATATCTGAATGTGGAACCTGAAAAGTTGAAATCTGTTGTTAATCACGTGAAGATAATTAATCTTATCGCAAAAATTATTTAAAAAAAAATAAAGTGGTGCAGAGACCTTAAGTCAGCTGAGCCGTGATGCCTTAAAAATGACTCAACCTTTTTTTTTTATATCGCCCCCCTGCCGCCCGGTTGTTGTGCATTGTTGCTGGTTATAGACTAGCTTTGATGACGGCCCAGTAGTGGGACATATGCCAAACAGGCTAGCCGACTCTTTCCCAGGCTGCAGGGCTGACCTGTATGCAAATTGCTTGTGTGAATCTTGACCAATCAAGTTGGAATTTGGATCAAGCAAAAGTGTTGGTTTACTTCACAGAAAGTTGGGAAATGGCTCACTTCAGTACAGCTTCTATTGCTGGATAGAAATCTAAAAGTTAATAAATTGTTTTGTTTATCTTTTTGGGGTGGTGGGAGAATAACACTTTTATATCTTACCTATATTCAGCACTATTACATTTTCAGGAACTAGGGAGATTCCTTCTAGGAAGTTATTGGCCTGTGTCATCAATAAAAAGTTGATTTGTCTTGCAAGTTCTATATCTTGGATGTTGGATTGCTCAAATGACATGATCACGTCACTTATCACACTGCCTGGACGGAAGTCTATCACTTCAATAACTGGAAACACAGTTGGGCTCTCCAAAAACAGTCCCATAAGCTAGAAGGGAGACAAACAAAAACACTCAGTATTATCTACACATCAGTAGGCCTATTATCTACACACCGACCGACATAATAACAATAAATTTATACAGCGCAAAGATACAACTAATATTAGGCTCAAGACAGAATATCAATAGTAATAATAATAATAATAATAATAATAAAAATAATAATAATAACAAACAGATGGCGGTGTTTTTGGAAACAGCAAGGATCCTGAAAAAGACCCTTGAGATCAAAGGCTGTGGGACGTAGCCTTACTCTAGGAGTTACCAGCACAAAGGAAAATGTGATCTTTCTTTTGCATGCTGTGATAAAATTAAAATAAGGTTTAAAAATTATTTAAAAAGTACAGATAGCAGTCAAGTAGTTAAAGCACTTTAAACTAAAAAAAAAGCACAACATAATTCAACATTTAGACTACATTTTTAGCACCAAATGTAAACAAAAAATGTATACAAAACAAATTGTTGTAAAAGAAACAAATGGAAAAATCAAAATTGACAGTCAGGAAGAGAACTGAAAACAAATTCACAGCAAAATCAATTTAACAAATCCACAATTAAAACAACCATACAGTACAATAGACTGTGCAAGTCTCGCGCGTATCCAAACGAGAAAACACGTCAAACGAAGAACATTTTTATTTCTGAAATCAAATCTTTGTTTTAAATTATATCTCATGACAAAATCTGAACAACAAAAATAAATCATTACAATTTTATGAAATTAGTTTTAGCTTTTAAAAAAAATACGCCAAAGTGTGTTAATTATTATTAAAAACAAATTAAAACTTTGGGACAAGGATGCTTTTTTTATGTTAACTTTTTAGAAACCCCTTACGCAGATTCGTGAAGGTCAAATGGGTTTTAAATTAACCCGTATCGCAGTTTAAAGAGGAATGCCAACGCCTCAACACCATAGACTGCAATGAAAAGGGTTCGCTTTGCAATTACAGCATCTGGCGATTATAATCGCGCATCCAAAACAAGCTTTTACATAAGTTTTATGATCGGAGGTGAGCACAAAATTCTTAATTTTTTGCAATAACCGGAAGCTGAGGTCAAGTTTAATTCTCGGGTTTTCTTTGTTATATTGTTGAATTGGTTTTACTTTCATATTTTGTTATCACTTAGTATTACATTCCCAACAACATGTATAATTTTCTAGGTCATAAACTACGTTAAACTAAAATAGTTGCCAAACAAAATCTCGCCCACGTAAAACTCCATATGGTTGGGACCACAATGGTCCTGGAAGTTCGAATGCGCGCGAGACTTGCACAGTCTATAACAAGTTCATGAATAAAAAGTTGAATACTTTCTGCTACACAGCTCAACAAAATTGCTCTATTCTCTGTCAAGATCAGAGCAAAACAATTTATACTGAACGCCATCACGTATCATAAGGATCACCAGGGTATAAAGGGTTTACATGTATATGGTTTAAAGAAACTGTGCATTACAGGTCTGGACACAGTGTGGATCGTTTCTTTCTTTCTTAAGCAACTGCTTTACTTACTTCTTGGCTCTGGGAGATTTTGAGAAAATCTTGAAATCAGGAAAAATCCAGAGTTATTACATGCCTGGGTTACCTTCCCCTGCACAGTGCCATGGTGGACTTATTGAGTAACAGTTTTTAATAGACCTTATGCATTGACGTCACCAAGCCGTCATCTTAGAGGTAAACTGATGATGAAACAATGGAAACGCGCTGATTTGTACGCGCGACGCACAAGACTGGCCAATGAGCATCTTCCTTTTGACCTCTAGGTGAGGGCGCCCTACTCAAATGACGTCATATGCATAAGGTCTATTAAAAAGTCAGTACTCCGCTACATTTTATTTATTTCAATTGTTTTAAATCCATATTACTCAACTGCACCTAGCCAAATAGCATGCCAACTGTCTTGTTACCATCAGCGTTGTTTTTCACTGAAAAGAAATCCACCAAGGACCAGCTCTCCTGGGTTTCCCCTAGGAATTGTACAGCAATTACCTACATTGACTTATCATTAATTCAGCAATATTTTCATCCCCAATTGTTAGATACCATAACAAAGCTATCAACTCATATTTGAACAAGAGAATGTTTTATACCTTTTGTTCCTTTTTTTAAATGAGATATTGCCCAACATCACAAGGTCGGACAGCTACACTTAACTTATTTGGGCTGTCGACCCAAATCCACTTTTCACCAGGGGTATGTTGCCACCTACTCCTGGCGCTGAAACAGGGTTACCCCTTTAACAGTCCGTAAGGATGTAGGCATGGGTATCATCCACCTGGCTGGTAGAGCAGAATGCACTACCTTCCCAACTTTTTAGGAAGCAATTATGGTTAAGTGCCTTGCTCAAGGGCACAAGTGTCCTGACCAGGATTCGAACCCACACTCTGCTGCTGACAACACCAGAGCTTCGGTCCGGTGAACAAGACCCCTGTGGAGGAAAACATTTAAAATAGTAACAAGAAGTGAAACTTGAAAATAAATTGACTGTACCTGCTCCTCAAGAAAATCTTTGTACTCGTTATAAGCTCTGCTTTCTGGATTCCTCAAATCAGCTGTGAAGTTCTTCAGGAGTTGCACTGTTACCTTGAAGATTGACACACCTTTTAGAAGAACAGACAAATTGTTACTTCCTGGGGAAAAAGTATTCTGACACAAGTGGTGTGTTCAAAGAGGGAAGTGTGAAATTATACATGAAGCCACGTGCAAACAAATCATAATGAGACCAAGTGTGACCACAAAAAAGCATTTTGATGGAATTCGATGTATGCATTAAAAAGAAAGTAATTTTTTTAAGGAACGCACTCAAAATATTCAAAAAGCTAAAGTATTTGACATTATGAAGGTTCTGCCCATGTCGAGTGAGAGTCATAAATTGATAATGAAATCAGCACTGGATCCAAGCTCTGGGCCCAGTTTCATAGCTGCTTAAGCAGGAAATATTGATAAACAAATTTCTGCCAAGCAAGAATGAGCAGGATACCCGTCAAAAATGGTGCATGTGATATGGCATTTTGGCTGGTAACCTTATTCTGGTATAAAGCATAATTATTTTGCGCTTGACTACTTTCTGTGCTTCAGCAGCTCTATAAAAGTTGGGCCTGGTCTTGACATTTGTGTCCTTATTAAAGCAAGATGATTGACCATACTGCTTTGTACTGTATATGGAAAGCATATGTTGTGTAATGCACGTAAAAGAATTGGTTTGCCACAGTGTTTCTGCCAGTGGCTGCTGAGTGCGCTGCAGCACCTTGTAAACACTAATCAAATCAGTCTCCTATTTAAAAAAAAATTAAATAAAAAAACCTGTCTTAAAAATGTTCCTCTTTGTTTCAGCACCTTGAGTACCTTATTGGTAGATACGTGCGTTATATAAGACTCCAGTGCTATTATTATTCCGGGAAAGATTAAGGGCAAAGTATATTTTTGGTTTTTCAACTGTTTGATTTTTTTAATCCTATATTATTGTAGATACAATAAAATTAACCTGTGAAAATTTCACTTCAAAAGGTGGTCGGACTTTTGAGATATTACCAAAAAACTGGAGCGAATATGTCCACGTAGGAAGAATTATCCCCAATAGGAATACACAATCTGAGAAACGTTTCTGACAGAAACGTTTCTCAGATTCAAATTTTGGGGCATAAAACTTGATATCTTTTTCCTAATCCACATTACTGGCTTATAGTCACTGAAAGGGTAAAATGCAACCCCTGCTAGAAAGTTTATTCAACAGGCAAGGAAAAAATACTTCTTGGTGTTTCCTACCTGCAATAAGGAGAGTTGCTGGTTTGGTCTCGGCTGTCCTATCCCCAAAATGTCCTCCACCCTTCCCAGTGCAGATGTAAGACCCTTGATCTAACGGATTTATAGACTGGAAGGGAAGTACGTTACCACTCTTGACAAATTGCCGCCTGGGTGCAGGGGCAACCTTATACCAATTGTACTCCACCGCGTTTTCGATCTCGCACACCATTGTTGTTGACAAGAATACATCAACTGTCACGTTGACTTCTACAGATCTTGGGGGAATCTTGATCACAGGCTCTGTCATCAAACGTATTAGAACATCATCAGTAAAAATCAAAACACTTGCAATCAGCTGTTATCATAATCCTCTCGTTAACGAATTGTTTCAGTAAAAACAACCGATGTGACTGGATAGTATGTCCACTTGAATTGTTTGAAGCACACATTCTCCCAAGACAGAAAGCTTCTGTTCAAAGGTCAATTTTACATGCTCTATTATTGTACCTTGAAGATTTCATTTTACAGTAAAATATTACGACAAAGTGTCTTACTTACTGAATTTTCTTTCAGATTATCCCCAAATCATTGAGACCGGCCAAGAAAAGTTCATCTTCTTGGTCTTTTTTCTTCAATGTGCTCTGAAAACCTAAACACTTTTTTGTACACAACCATAAGGCGCTCTGTAGGTGTTTGGCTTTTCAGATCTGTACACCCCAATTTAAAGGGATTGCATAATGACAACCTTATTTTTTTTTACAATCTTAGAAAGATCCAATCTTTCTCTTTCCAACCATAATAAGCTTTGGTATTAGGAGGATGAACATGGACAAAACTATTGTCCACCTCACATCATACAACCAACCCATTTAGGAGGCAAATCATACTTTCAGCTCAGAAGCTGACTTGCGAAGGATTCCTGTTTAAGCCCTTGTGAGGGCGCCATTGCCAGGCATCAGCTACATCGACCCATACATGACCATAGAGCACAGCAACAGATCGAAAGGGTAGATTTTTCCAGACTAAGGAAAATCGGAGGGCCAGGAGAAAAACCCTTGTGGCATAAAAAAGAACCAACACACTCACATATGGCCCTAGCCAGGAATCAAACCAGGAATCAAACCAGCAATACAATTGTGAGAGGCGAGTGCTTTACACACAAGCCACCCATGGCACCTAATCAAGATCAGTCACCCTTTCTTTTAAAGGCAGAATGTGAATGAAATGTAAATAATCAACAACAAATTTACAAGAGAACATGGAAAACAGTATTGATTTCTGAAAATAAAACACACAAAAACATCAACATTAACATATGACTCAATGTTACTGTTAGTGTTGATGTTTTTTTATGAGGTACAAACCGGTAGTTGCAAAACTCTGGCAGACTCTGTACGCTTCGAGGGCGTAGTTTGGCTCACTACTACAGCCTGCGTTTTCAAATTCTTCCTGCTTGAGTGACCACGCCTGAAAGTGATCGCTACATGTCGAATCCCTACTGTTCATACATTTAATGGTAGACAGCGACACCCGTGTGTTTTCCTCCTGTCTTCCCTCCGAAGGCGGCTGGTTCAGAAAAACTACAGATGCAGTAACGGTCTTGACCAACACAGGGGGATCTAATTTGAAGATGGTATCATCAGAAAAATAGACACCATCATAATCACGGCTGTATATTCTGGTTTGAATAATGTCTCGTTTTCTTCGGGAAGGTTGGATGACACGCTCCTCGAAGGTGAGCCGAGCGGGGAGAAGAATACCCGATTTCTCCAACGGGACACCTGCACTTCCTGGATTACCACCTGATGAGCTGAGCCATAGCTCAAAGGCAAACTCAGATGGTCCTTCACGTTGGAAGAACTGAAACGAACTTGGACCAAACTGACTGCCGGAAATGGAACTCTGAAGAACACAGCCGTTTGACTGCACACCAAGGAAACTTTCCCTCTCACTAAACAGTCTATCACATTCTTGGCCTATTTGTAAGATACACATAAACAATTATTAGGAAATGAAAATTCTCTTCTTGATAGTCACTCTTGAAGGGCTGGTGTAAAATTTATTTATTTTATATAAATGTTTTTTTCTTTTCTTTTTTTAAAGTACATTTTAATGCGTGTTACTTTGAGTTTACTTTTTGTTGTCTTGAAGTTCATTTAAAAATATTTTTAATGGATGTTTTTACCTTGTATTTATCTGGAGCTAACAGTGCTTTGATTAACTTTTTCAGTTTATGTCATCAATTGTGTCTCTTGTATTGTATGTTGGGTTTTTTCTTTTGTATTTGTATGTGTATGAAGACAAAAAACTAATAATGGTCAGTATTTCTAATTTAATTTAAAGAGAAAATGAAACGACCAACTCTATTTTGTGATGTACTCATTTTTCAATAGATAGAGTCTGAGTGTGGAAACAATTACAAGTCTCTAACCTCACGTTAAAATGGTGTAAATTGCCATTGCATTCAGTACCCTTCAAGTGCCAAGTTTGTCAACATTCAAAACATCCGACGACATCAATATAGAAAAATGGGTCTAAACATTTTTGTATGGGGCTGTTTTTGTTTATAACCGACATTTTCAGAGCAAAATTTGCAACATGACGTCATTGGATTTCAACAACTAATGGATCTTTACATTTCAAGGAAGAATTTTTTGTCAGCCAAAGGTCAATTATTCAACGCCGTATTGATTGAATATTGAAAGTCGGAAATGAACCAAAACAACCCCACACAAAAATGTAGAGGACCATTTTTCTCAGAATGAGGGTATTGAATACAATGGCAATTTACACCACGTTAATGTGAGATTGGAGACTTGTATGAGGTCTCTATATATTGGAAACCGAGTACATCACAGAATTGAATTAGTCAGTTCCTTCCTCTTTAGACTTCAAGGTAACTCACTCCATTCAGCTACTATAACAGCCTCTTCAGATTGCATAATTTTGTCAAGAACACAGGAGAAACTGAAATTGAATAGAAACAAGAACTTGATAACACCTCAAATATATATTTCAATCTCATGAACAATTTTGTTTGACTAAGTGGGAATTAACTGTTTAGTGGTCATTTACTGGGACTAAAATTTTGGACAGATCCTTGCTCTACATTGATATGTCGCCCTCAGGCGGGACATCCTTCGACGAATCCAATCTTCTCTGTTCCATATGTGGTCTCCGCACCAGCATCACTCCTGAGGACATCGACATACATGTCATTTGTAGCTCATTCTCTGTCTGCGCCTCACCCCATGAGTTGGTCCCACAGAACCAGTCGGCTTGCCGGCAGTTCTGGATGTCTGAAGCAGTGTCCCGCCAGGCCCATCGGTTTGTATGCATTCTTTTGTGAGATCCGTGATAACATGCCATACAGGGATTTATTGGACACATGATCTTTCCAGTGATATTAAGCACCATTCTTAACATTCTGGTGTAACTTCCGTCGAGGGACTTAGGGACGGGGTTAAGGTCCAGCACTCACAGCCATATAGCAGGATGGACTCCACTGTGGCCTATGTTAGTTTGGCCTCAAAATATTGACCCAGATAAAGTTACTGGGGATAGAAGTGGGTTGTCACACTCACCTCAATTCTCCTTTGTTCAACCCAAACTTAATGAAGCGTTAATAAAATCAAGATAAATTTGAACTAACAATGCTGTGTATTATTTGTTGTTTAAGCCCTTACGCTAGTGATAAGCACTGTATACATATACTCAATGCCTACCTTTGTGGTTCATTTATGACCAATAAGGAATGAACAGCGGCTCCTACGCCAGATGCAACAAGCAACATCTCAGAGTCATACCATTCCACCAGCGTTGCCAGCTCGCCTGATCCCTTACATATTATCTCAACTCTGTCCTCAACGTATGAATACTGACTGTCACTTATAAAGCTGAACTCTGGCAGAGCTAAATCAAAAATACAGATCAGTAGTCAAAACACGAATTTCTTGAATGACTAATGTACGAATTATAAAATACCAACCGCTCTCCAAACACGATCTCCAGATCGTGAAAGATGGGTTTTCAAAGATGTTAAAAAATGTCAAGGGTATCAGCAGATCATGGTCTTTGTGATGAGGCTGGAGTGCTTTTTTACGTGTAAGCTTGGTCAACTACAGTCGCCAATGGTAAGGAAAGGGTTAAACAAGAAAGAATACTTACAGAAACAACTCATGTACAGCTCATCATAAAGATCATTCCGTTCAGGAATACCACACTGCCCAGGACCATTCACAAAAGAAGCGCTTGCAACCTTCCTCTTCCAATCTTCATACTGACTGAGACAAGTGGCATCCTCGCAGCCACTCACAAAGGTCTTGAAGCTGATTGAGACACAGTCGAGGCAAGACGACTGGACGGGGAACATTGTGGGATTGGTTAAGACATTATCCGTGAATTCTATGCTAAGTAAAATCTCTTCATTTGGCGTGACGAGAAGGGGCACACGCAACTCCATTTCCACCGGTGATGATCTTTGAGACACCTGTTTGAATAAGAGGCAAAGTAACATTAAACCACTTCATGTCTGATAATGTGTTTATCCGCAAATATTTTTGGGACAGACCTACGACTGAAACTTGTTAATGCCCTGAACAACTTTGGATTTTCCTCAAATTGTTTGCGGCAGCCGGACGGCTGGCACCTCACATAATACGCATAAGTTCAACTTCAAATATACATTGTAAATCCCTTTCAGGAGGTTATTGTGTAAGCCCAGATTCCAGACCTTTGGACTGAATGGACAAGGCTGGTCAAGGGAGGTCAGTCTGAGTGTTCCAAGGATCCAGCATATCATGGCAGATTTTCGGCTGGGCTCACGGCCGAGGTTCTGCAAATCATGGTGAGTGCCTACACAATTTCATCGCATGACAACATCAAATCCCACCTTTATTTTCATTTATGTGTGCTCATGGTAAAACTTGCTTTTGTTCCCATTGTGAATATCTCCTATATTATTAGGTGTTCGGTCTACAGACCGAACAACTCTTTGTTATTGTTCGTTTGGTTTTTTTCCATCTTTGTTTTGCTTATTCTTCTCAGTGAGCTTTGTCCGCAAGCAAACACATACTTCCGAATCTTTGATCAACTTGAAACTTCATGTGAAGTTAGAACATAACTAGGAGAAGCCGAGTAAGTTGTGACGTCACGATTACGTCATCAGGTGTCAAGTTACAAGCCATTTTAGCTCGAAAAGTGCCCTCATGCCAATGCCTGTATGTCTCTGAATATTACAACTACAGTATTCATATTTGGGCATATGATAGATCAAGACACGGGCAACATTTGAAAAGTTAACGCCAAATTCACATGACCTTAACTTCTGGGTCGTTACCCTAGGTCGAAGTTCGCCTTCGTTTTTTTCCTTCAAAAAAACACTTTCGAGCTTATCTACGGAATAACTCAAGATTGAGATTGAATTGAACAATGAAACTCAACAGATAGTTGAACCTCACTATCAAGACGACATAAACCTATTTACGTCATGATGACGTCATCGGGCATCGAATTATAATAAATCAAAGTTTAATATTTGTAAAAAGCATAACTCATGAACCATTTGTTTGATTTTTATAATCTACACATCATCGGATAGCTCATTTAAAGTTCGACAAACGCTACACAGAACCCGTCCAACATTTGAACTTACTTCCGGTTAAAATCGGAAGTTGAAAATTTCTTATTATCCTATCTTATATATATCTTTAAAACTACTGATCATTTCAGCATAATTTTTGTATCAGGGTGTAGAACGTTAGTCGTGCTCAAACTTCTGAACACAGACATGACAACATTTTGACCTTAATATATGGTCAAAACCGGACAATGAAGAGCAACTACCCACTCGTACCCCCCCCCCCCCCCCCCCCCACTTTGATTGACAAAACATTATGTACACATAACGTTGAAACTGATGCAAGCTGCAGTTCAGTGTCGTCATTGTTGTTTCATGTGGCGGGAAGCTAGCCTTTAGTCAAGGCGCACCGCGGCACCCCCGGCCCGGATATCACGCACGAAAAAAGACCAGCGCGAGCGGCGAAGCGCCTTTACCAACTCGTTTTTCTGCTACCGTATGTACAACGTAGTTCAAGATTATCAATGGCGTACTATTAAGATTATAGATCTAAATACCGCTTATATTCAGCATCTAATTGTTCCCCTATTCGCTATGGAATTGAAGACGAAGTTTCACTGAGATGACCACCTGCTTCAGTGATTCGTATGACTTGTAATTGTTTGAGAAAATGCAAGCAGAAAAAGACGAACATTGGAAATGTGTTTATCAAACACCGAGAAGCAGAGACTTGACATATAATATGGATTTATGGATTTATATAATATGGATTTATATCGCGCTTTATCACGCCAAGGGCGTCTCAAAGCGCTTCGAACATTACATCAGCTCATGAATGGGTGTTTCGGACGGCGTCCACGGCAGTGTTTATCGATGCTATATCAGTGCCACACGGTGATAAAACGGTAAGCTTTGTGTGAAAATCATTGCTTTTCAAAATGAGTATTTATTTAATGCAGAGTTATGTTATAAAGTTTATCTTTTACCATCAAGTGGCGTTGGTGATGTTTTTAAAACTAAAGAACGTTTAGTGTGATCGTCGAGGAGTAGAATTGGGCAATGGGGGATTGGTATGATTGTTGGCTGTGTCACTAAAGTCAGAAAATGGTCCGACTGAAGAATGTTTGTCGGCAACTTTGATGACGTTTGTGTTAAGTAAAGTAGGTTTTGTTTATAAGTTGTTCACTTCCAAAACAATATGTGCACCTTCCACTAACCTTTTCTTGTGCAATTTCCTAAGTTTGAATGTTGTTACTGTTTTGACCCCCCCCCCCCCCCCTTTGAACAGGTTGGTCATTGAGAGAGCGCAATATAAATTAAATAAATTAGTAGTATTATTATATAAATATGAAACGTTTTAAGTCTTGATTTTTGTTTATTTTAACAGTTTCAGCTTGACTTAATTTTCCTAGAGTCATACTTTGTTTATTTTGTAATATTGTTTTTTTCTTCTTCAGAATACAGCACATCCACCGGCATGGTCTTGGATCCAGTGACAGATTTTCCACGTGTTGTTGTGTTGCATTCCTCATTTCCTGTATGATGCACCATACAGGTAGAAATAGAACTTATAAATCATTATGTTATAAGTCAAAATTCAAAAGAGGCTTAGATTTGCCGTCTTCATGATTTCCCTTCGTTTTGCATTATGATTTAAAACAAGTGCCCTTTCAATAGTCTAAAAATTAACAAACTGTTCTGTAGGAAAATCAATATCCAAAAATCAAGCAAATTAAGCTTTTTAAATAATACAACTGCCAGCTCAGAACTTGCTTGACTTATTTTAGCGACATCATCATCAGTGTTTTTGTATTGAACAATCAATGTTTCCTGAACCGAGTATCCACCTCATTGGATTTGAAACCCTGTTAAAAACTTTTCTGAATTGTAACCTAATAATGTCAACATGTATAGTGTGGTTTTTTATCAATACAAAATCGATAACCATTGAAAAATAAATAAACTTACTTTCTAAGTTAATCTTTGTTTTCCACTAGGCACATATTTAAATGCCTATGTCTCGCTAAAAACTTTCTAACTTCATAATGATGTCATAGGTTTTCAAATTTGGCTAAACAAAAGGTTGTTATTTATAAAATAGTTAAAATTTTTAGCAGCCCTTTATTTCTTGTGTAACCTATTTATACTTTACTTTCTCTAATATTTCAAAAGCTATCAGAATTGTTTTCAGCGATTCAATGATATAGCTTACGCATTAAAACAGCAGTGAGCCCACCAGCGATACCCGAACACCTAGTGTTTGTTGTCACAAACACGTTAAGTCTAGTTATTAAATATTTTCGTTAGTAACATCTCTTAAGTAATGAAGGATTTAATGGTTTTCTTTAACTTGTTTACATTTGTGCTACTTGGTAGTTCTCAAGCATTTCGTGAAGAATTATGTCAAAGAGTAATGTGTTTTGCGATCCAGCAATTGTTTCTATAAAGATCATTTTAAAGTTTCTATTAAGCATATTATTATAGTTATAAGACATTAGTCATTCTGATATTGGTGCAAGAACCAAATGTAACACGTTTTCCTGTCTTCACCATTTTACAGAGAATAAAACAGCATGACAGAAGAATTACGCTTCCCCGTATTCTAATTGACTCAAACAAACAAGGGTCACAAATTAATGGAAGATCCGAGGAACGATCCCGGTACCTCTCAGGGCCGTGACATTCTTATTATTTATTTCTGATATCAAATAATAAACCACAAGGGAAACTGACTGGGTAAATGTTTAAATGATTTTGGGTTGAACAAAGAAAAATTGACTAGAGCGGGATTTGAACCAACGACCTCCGCTTTAATGTGCCGGCGCTCTACCAACTGAGCTATCTAGCCCTATGTTGGCGGTCTCCCTATTTTGTCAATATCTTTGTTCGAGGGGTGCCAGTCAGAAGCCATTCAACCACAAACTGCCGTGTAGCCAGGGATCACACCCAAGTATACGATACAACCTGGGAAGCGGCAGCCAGGGGATCACCTTAAGGGGATGCGACTTTTTATATCAGATATCAAATAATAAACCACAAGGGAAACTGACTGGGTAAATGTTTAAATGATTTTGGGTTGAACAAAGAAAAATTGACTAGAGCGGGATTTGAACCAACGACCTCCGGTTTAACGTGCCGGCGCTCTACCAACTGAGCTATCTAGCCCTATGTTGGCGGTCTCCCTATTTTGTCAATATCTTTGTTCGAGGGGTGCCAGTCAGAAGCCATTCAACCACAAACTGCCTTGTAGCCAGGGATCACACCCAAGTATACGATACAACCTTGGTTCAAATCCCGCTCTAGTCAATTTTTCTTTGTTCAACCCAAAATTATTTATTTCTATAATATTGTTTTTAAAAAATTTTAATATTTAAATTTGTATAACTTTATACATGAAGAGTGTGATACATGTTTGTCCATTTATAGGGGTCAGAGGTTTCAGTGTAGAGTCAGTCACTGACGATCACAAGAGCAAGCTAGTCAAAACGTTGAGACCTATTAAGAACTCACTCCACGGCAGTGTAGTTAGTAACGAGAAGTCCCCCGATCCACATAGCGAAGGTATAGTAGTCCCACCTGATTTCCTACCTCCCGCCCAGGTGGTAGCTAATAAGCAGGACAGTTCTTTTTAGAACTGAGAAGCCTCCTGAATTCCGAATATTCTACTCCGCGGCAGTAGAATAAAAAGCAAGACAAGTTCTCAAAGAACAAAATCTACCTAGCAAGTAGATATACACATGGTGTTACCGCAAACCAAATATATATTGATACCACACCATGCAATGCCTCAAATCCCTTATATATTTCAATATTTAAAGAAAAAAATAAGTAAACTTATTTTATTATTTCTTTGTTTTCTGTGCTTTGCAGTACTTTAAGGAGATCCACTCGATTGGGATTCAGTTTGCATTTGTACCTTCAACTTTTCATGGTATCATTTAAATGTTTTTGGCTGTCTGTTTTGTAACTGTTTTTTTATTTCTCTGTCAAACACTAAATGAAATTATATGAGAGTGATTCAGAACTCTTTTCCTCAATGTTGTCCATTTCTAAAGCTAGGGGTCATTTCTAAAGCTAACAGAAGAAATTCAAGTTGATTCCAAACTAATAAACCTTGTTACAATTATAATTTCCTAACCTTAACCATCCCAGATCCTTCTTTATTCTCTTGTCAAATTGAAGGATTCAGAAGGACTGATACGCTCAAATAACAATTGCTTATTACTGGGTCAGGCATTCCAACCTTATCTAAAGTCCAAACAATTTGCTGTTCGGTGCAGAGGAGAGGAGAGGAGGATATTGTCGGATTGAGGTCACCTGTAGGCAAAAGGGCCCATCAGGGAGTAATATTTAGGTGTTCGGGCAATCCGCCCGGAACACCTATTGTTTTTGTACGTTTAAAAAAAATAATCTTCTTCTTCTTTGAAAACTCATAACTCCTGAACCACACATTGGATTTTTACAATAAATACATCATTGGAAAAGTATTAATAAATTCACAAACGCTACACAGAGTGTGGCTCCACTTGACCAAATGAACTCTTACTCAAAGTGTGACCTGTGTGACCTTTACTCTGGTCGAAACCAGAAGTAGAAGTGAAAATAAATATTCCTATGCTTAGTTTTGTGATCCGAAGATAAAATGATCCACAACTAAGACTAGATCTCTTTGTATGAAATAAAGTTTGACCCCTGGGCCTTTCATTTAAGAAAAATGACATAATAATTTCAACAGCGTCCTCTCGTGACAAGTTTTTAAGGCTTTGGGAACGTCATTATGACACACGAAAACCCGGTACATGTATATCTAGTGTTTGTAATTTTACAAACACTACATTCCTAGTTTTATTTATTTCTTGTTTATCCTGGGTAATCCATGACTTAAGATAAAATACAAAAAGGTTAAAGGGAAAAACATTGCACATTCATTAAGAGTCACTAAACCCAAGCACTCATAAAAACTACACAATTGCCAAAAAAATTATGGAAAAAGTAAAGGGAAGAAAATCCACTACCATTGAAAACACACACAAATCCAGAATGGAGTAAACAAGAAAAACTATAATTTTTTTTAAACTGTTTGCTTTAGAGCTGATGACTTAAAAGATTTAACAGAAAATCAACTTACAAATGTCCTGACTATCCCAGTTTTTGAAGACTCCGGCAAAGTAACTGTAGCAATGACAGTGGTCCTTGCAAGCCCGGCTTCTTCAATGTTGACAAGGTTATTCAACTCTAACTGAATCTGTGTATTGGACAAAAAGAAAAATTACTTGAATAGGAAAAACAAACAAAAACTTTGAAACCGACCTTCTCTGAAAAATTTCACTGTCACATTTACGAACAAAGTTTTACATACATGTATGAACAGGATAGGGATGTGCTGACTGCGCTAGGTTTTGAAAGGTTTTAAACTCAACCTCAGTCATATTATAATAAAAAACATAGAGTAATCAGTGAACTTATCATATCGAGTGGAAATTGATAAGTATGATTTATGTAAAAAATAGTTCTTGGCCTGACGGTTCGACCCAAGCAGAGTCTTTCTTGAAGGCTAAATGACAACACAACACACACAAAAGGTATACTGGTGTACAGTGGCAAGACTGGGGGGGGGGGGGGGGGACGTACCCCCCCCCAATTGGTGTATCCCCCCAATTGGTGTATCCCCCCCAATTGGTGTATCCCCCACAATTGGTGTATCCCCCCCCCAATTGGTGTATCCCCCCCCCCCAATTGGTGTATCCCCCCCCCAATTGGTGTATCCCCTCCAATTGGTGTATCCCCCCCAATTGGTGTATCCCCCCCCCAATTGGTGTATCCCCCCCCCAATTGGTGTATCCCCCTCTCCCATTTGAAATCTGGACTTTTAGAGATTTTCCAAATGTTATTCCCTAATTTCTATTTTGTCTTTCTTTGCAATGCAGCTACAATTGCCACTTTTGTCCCCATACATGTACCTTGCAATTGATGCTGATATACTGAGCAAATATCCCGTCACTTCCATCTGTGAACTCGCCAACAAATTTAAACAAACTGGCCACCGCCATTTTCTCTGGATCATGTTGACATGACAAATAATTCGACTAGAGTTGTTTGCACTTCATCTTCAGAGAGCATGTACGTCACAAACCAACCAACTATTGGTCCTTGATCGAAATTGCTCCAAGTTGCCTGTAAAGATGGCATTTATCCAGGACGATTTTTATTCATTTATTTCATTCACTCACTGCAAAAAGGAATGTGGTTGATGCAGCGTCAGATGGTGCCCTGTATCTGAACAGCGTACTTGTGTTTAGTTGGGGTTCAGCTATGGTTGCATTCATCCAGCTGCTTTGTTGTGAACATGCACTGACAAAGACAACATCCTCGCAGTTCCCTTAAAAAAGAAAATTTGATTTAAGCTTTTTGAAAATCGTAAGTTAATTTCACGCAAAAAACCACAACATAAAACATTAAATTAGTTATATATTTAAAGTAGGCCTGGAATTACAAAGAGGCTACAGAGTATGGCCTTGTTTCTCTGGTCTTGGCCTTGGTGCCCCTTCAAAAGTTTCTCAAAGACTTTAAGGTTTTCCAATGTGCCCTTTCAAAATGAAAATGACCTTGCCCTCTCAAAGACAAATTTCAAACCCTTGAAAGGTTTCTTACATTGATGGATTTTTGGAAGAGTTAACTCATTCCCATCTCATACTTTTCAATAAACATTCGAGTCAACTGTGAAAGTTTGACCTAATTTGATGACAACGAAACAAGAGTTTTTGCTTTATCCGTGATTTTATGCCAGCTCATTGTTTTTACTTCATCAGTGATTTTATGCAAGCTCATTATACATGCTTATTTTGATTGCACCCATCGTTGTAATAAGCAATAGTGATTTTGTTTGTTTATTTTCTTCTTCCTCTTTTTTTTTTTTGGAGGGGGGGAGTTGGTGATGGGTTAAGGGGATGGTCATGTCGACATCCATGCTTTTTCTTCTAACTTTATCATTTCAGACGGGAAATAATTCTCTGAATGATTGGTACCGGTATAAACTTCATAATCAGTCAGTGTCCGAATTGGCAGCTTCAGCTACAGTTATGGCTGCTGCTAAGAATATTCTGTTCTTAAACGCATGATGATGCAGTGATCCAGCCAAAGCCATAGCCACCAAGTCAGATACAGCCTTAGTGACATTTCAGATTGAATCTAATCAGACTGAAAACACTTGTTGTGTTCATAATTTAACCCATATACCCACCTGACTGGTCACAGTACGTGAGCACTGCAGTGCCTGCCTAAGCCCGTTTAGCACGTATTGCAACTTAACAATAAACATTCATTATGTACTGCCTTGCAATAAATCATACCCCAAACAAACTGACACTGTGAATGGCCTAGATGTGATTTTACAACTAAAATGGAAAAGTGAATCGATTGGATGTGATTTTAGGACCGTTTAGCCAATATCACATCCGCACCATCGAAATCACATCTGACCCAGAAATCACATCCGTGGTTAATTGCCAATTATCAAAATCACATCCACTGTCTGGCTGCATTACCAAAATCACATCCACTGTCCAGGCCTTTGCCAAAATCACATTCGAGTCAGAAATCACATCCTTGGTTAATTGCCACTTGCCAAAATCACATCCACTGTCTGGCTGCGAAACCAAAATCACATCTAGTATCTGGGCCCTCGCCAAAATCACATCCTAACCCGAAATCACATCCATGGTTAATTGTGCCAATCCAAAATCACATCCACTGTCTGGATGCATTACCAAAATCACATCTAGTGTCTGGGCCCTTGCCCAAATAAAATCTGAGTAACAAATCACATCCATGGTTAATTGCCAATTATCAAAATCACATCCACTGTCTTGCTACATTACCCAAATCACATCTAGTATCTGGGTTCTAGCTATAATAACATTAGAGCCCGAAATAACAATAACATCCAGGGTAAGGTATGCATTGTTGCAAACATGGGTGATTAACTGCATAAAGGAAACGTCAGATCGACTTTTGATTGTGGTGGTGCAAGCGAGTAGTGCACTGCAGCCATGTTTTGCACAGCCAGTTTTCTGAAAATACTGCCTATTACTTATAGTTAATCGAGCACCGCTTTTGTGCTCTAAATCAAGCCGTACTGCACCATGCACATTTGTACAATGTGAGGGGTTGAATTGAATGTTTTTCCCTTAAAAAACAAATGACAAAAATACGTTTACAATTTAATAATATTTGAGAAAAACATAAAAACATTTTTGAGCCCGATCCAATAATTATATTGTCAAAGTACATGTATCCCAAAAGACGCAAATGCAGCATGTGTTAGTCGGTACCCCGTGTTTGGTAATTTTTTTCTTGTGTAAAACTAGAATGGAAATGTGCAGCCGCCCACATTAAAGGGTCTACATTTATATGGGAGTAACACAATCAGTAGGCTCCAATTACCAAACGTATACAGCACCTTTAAAGGGTCTGTATACGTTGGTTATGACTCTAAAAATTAATGGCAGTAAAAACTTACATGGTAAGAAGTACAGCAGCTTTGGATTAATGCATTTTTGTATAATGCATTTTTGAGAATTGTTTCACTTCGAAGTACTACGGTTATGGAAAATTATATCACTCTTTCCCCCATAAAAAATTGAATTTGAGAAGCGTTTGGCCGTGCGCTTCTCGCTCAGATTGTATTCCTGTAGGAATCCAATCTTCCTGCGTTGAAATATTCGCTCCGGTTTTTCGGTGACATCTCAAAAACGCGACCACCTTTTGAAGTGAAATTTTCACAGGTTAACACAATCAGTATGCTCTAATTACCAAACGTAAACAGCACCTTTAACACCGAAAGGCAAACAACTCTAGGAACCATACCACCCTTTCGTTATCGCATGGATGCCCCATGACAATCGAAATATGAATGAGCACTTGTTAGCCGTGTGGGGATATTTAAACTTCCAAGCTGTTTCAACCACCATAGAGCAACTTGTGTTTCAACGGACGAGACAAAGCGGGGAAATTTACCGAAACGGGTTTTTTTATTTCTCGAAGGTAAAGGTTGACTCCAACCATATGCTCCAACTTCTCCCATGTTCCTTGCCACAATTTAACGCAGGTGGGAAAGCACGTTGGACAAAACTCTGGTGTTTTAGGCTCGTGAAATGGTTCGAAATGTCCGAATATTTGTTTCTACCATGGGTTTGTTTCATCAAAAATGTCAACCAACATCACAGTAAAGTTGTAAGGATATGTACTGTGGTCTGTGCTACAGTGTCTGTGTGATGGAGCTCCCGTGGGATAAGAATCAAGCTTTTCTTGATCAAACCATTGTTGAGAATGGGGGTGACGGGGAGATTCTTAATAAGATGTGCACCATTGTGATTAAACAGTACACAAACACATATGTAACTTGGACAAAATGCTAAAGTTTGTAATAATACCAAATAATCACAGCCTAGTTAAACTTAACACCTAGTACATTAATTTGTGACAAGCTGGGCCATTATTGCACAGATTGGCTGTTATCACCCCGAAAACAAAAATGCTTTGACCCACACTTGGAAACCACAAATCTCAAAGATTTACCAAGGTCACTTCTGCCCTTTTCTATCCCAATACATGTACTACTAAACTGCTAGATTAGGGTGTGATTGTGTTCTTTGAAAGATGATATTTAAGCACATATAACTTTCAGTTCATGACTGGTTCAAAGAAATTAAAACGTAGCTTCGGATCAGAGAGTATGAGTGGCATCCTTGGCATACGGATTTGGCGGATTTGTGTTATTTCTACGTCCATGGTTTGTGTGACTCTCTGCTCCTCTATGCTCTGCTGAAACACTCTACAGGCCCAAATCAAATTCATTGTTACATCACTGTAAAGAGCATAAAATAAGCTTTTCAATTCCGAGTGGAATTTTAATAGACCGCGTAGTCCGTGAGTTACACTTAACAACAAGGCGATGCTAGAGCAAATATTACAAAAAAAAATCGCCGTCACACAAAAAAATCTAACAGATTCTTACTATTAAATGAGATTTTGACAGGTCCAATGTTTCACCCACCAGAAAAAAAGATACGACTATACATGTAGGTAAGGAATTAAACTAAACTTTTCCGAGTGGAACTTTTTAAAATATTGAACCGTTTTTTGGCTATGACTTAATTTGGGCAAAAATTGAGCGTGTTTTGGCCATATTTCCGACACTTTGGTCTGCGTTAACTGCCGATTCGCTTAACTAAGGTTGACAGACCCAAACACAACCACGTGTTTGTGTATAGTGCATGCAGCCAAACGTTCCACGTCTGTGGATATTATCCATATTCATGAAGAAAGCTCGATGAAGCCCAAACCAAACCGAACTTTCAGTTTAAAATGAATACGTTTTGGGGAATATGATCAGGCGAAAAAGAAAGGGGCAACAATTTCAAACAATTTGACAAAAAACACAAATTATTCGATCAAAACATTCAAAATGACAGCCAATCATTATAAGATAATCTGAAATTTGCTAATTAAAAGGTTAAACAAATTATTGTAAAATTTTAAAGACGCTTTGGTCCATGTAATATATCCTTTACACATTTGTTGTTGTGTTATTGATTTTTGCGGTCAAAACAAAGTCTCATCCTTATGGACAAACATGTTCATTTTTAGAATGAACTCCACGAGAAAAAAAAAGTTTTTTTCAGGAGCCTAGGCCTACATTTCAACCCAAATTTCAGATTACACCAGTAAATAGTGTGAGTCATAATCTATAATCAGTAAATGGATCCTCCCGCTGGGCCTTATAACAATAAACAAAGTTACATTTTCAAAGTAATTTGGACGAGTTTGCGCGCTCTCTGTGGATTTTCGGTGAAAAAGTTGCACTTCCTTTTTTTCAATTTGCACTGCCACCAAATCCTAGCCAAAACACAACGGTGGTGGAAAACGTTCATCTTGTTTATTTTATATTCTAGTTTATGTAGAAAGCATTACATTTAAATATGTTTACCTGCATGGTGTCTCTTCTGCAAACCCCTACAAATTATACCCACAACTTCCTGCTTGCAATCACAAGGGTACATTATTGTTTCTTTCAATACATTTCTTTTGTGTGTGAAGACACCGTGTTGCATTATTTTGTTTCTCCACCGTATAGCCCACATAGGAGCACGTCAAATTAATCAAACCAATTTAATCAAGGCTACAACCTCTTTTCTGCTTGTGGAAAGTATAGGCCGTGAAAGTGCGTGAAACAAGCATGTATTTCTTAAAAATAAAAAGTGGAAGAAACACACATTTTGCAAATTAGTGATTATTCTAGAACATTTTAATGGGAATGTTTTAAGTTTAACTATTGGGGAATTCCACTAAGCACACGCCATTTCATTCCGTGTACATGATCTTAGGGCCATTAGCTTGTCTAGTACAGTGGACAGCGGGTGGTCTGCACACATCAACAGATCCCTGCAATAATTGCTCCATACATGTTATAACACGGCCGGTTCGGAACGATCCTACTTCGAATTCGGAAAACCTTGGTGTAGGGTCAAGTGAAGTTAAATAAATAGGTTCACCACTATCTGGAAATATAAAGTAACTCGTTTGCCAGAATAATAAAGTACATAATTTCACTGCTGGCCGATGCTTTATGTTGACATTATAAATAGGCCCTAAACATTGTGATTGTGTTTCCCCTTTTGGTTCTTGGTATAGAGATAAAAGTATTTCCCGCGTCAGCTCAGGACTATTAAATTTCCAGTATTTCTGGCACAATAATGCAAGATTACGGCAAATTGTAAAAAGGCATAACGAAAAAGAGTAGGGGAATAATACCTTAAGTTATAGTAGTTATAGTTAAGCATGTTATTACCAGTTGTAGGCTTGTATACTTCACTAGAAATTAAGTAGCCTACTCATGGCCTACTGCGGTACTGCTAAGTACCAGAGAGGGGTTTTGGTTGTTAAATTAAAACTATACGCACGGCGTACGAGACAAACAACTATTATGATGGACCAAAATACATTTAAATGCACGTTTTATAAATTAAAACAATTTACATTGTGTTTCACATGCCTAATTAATTGTTGACTTACTTGGCATTTGACTTGAGAACTGTTTCTGGGCTGTAGTGACAGTTTGATGTTTGGCATGCTCTCGCTCATAGACATTTCAATTACGTTGATGCTGACTATACGCACTCGCCACTGCAAACTGTATGCGTGTGCCGGCGGATGGCAACTCAAATCCAAAGGCAAAGCAAAGGTCCATGTTCAGTATTTAAAACTGTCCCGAATAGAATCACACTAATTAGTCCCTCTGTAAAATGGGGTGTACTGTCTGGCGTTACACGACGGTTTTTTGTCTTTAATCAGCAGATTCAGAAACTTAACAGAGGGAGTGGATACTATTAGTCATTACTAATTCTGTAACCTCCATGTTTAGATTGATTCACAGATTGGCGTTGTTGTTTTCATTTCTTTCCCGCGAGAAAACCAGCCCTGCAACATATCTGATTACATAATAGTGGTGGCGCACGCCAGCTGTTTTCTTATCTCGTAGTGAGTTAAACCAAAGGGGTCAAACATGACACCACAGTAGCACTACAATAAAAACCATGGTCAAACCATGCAGCATAATATGGAGGAACATACCGATTATTAGGTGTTAACATACCGAAATTGGTGTCCAGTCAGAAATCAGTCGGTTACATTATTCTAACCAGTTCAGAACTGTTATAAAAGTCGTTATAAACAATTTTTCTTAAAGACAATTACCAAGAAGATCACGATGAGAAAGAGGCACATGTGGGGCAAGAAATGCCAAAGTATTCAATAGCCCATAAAACATTGTTTTGAACATGTTTTTCCAGCAAAAAGAAAATGATTGGTACTTATTTTCGTGGTCCAAACTATCTCCATTCTGAGCGTACCATGCGGCATAAGGAATGCAACAACGGTCCTTTTACTATGGACGGTTAATACCATCGACAAAAATTTCCACATTCCACACTGGGATCGATCGGCGGCCACGACGAGCGGACACTCATTAAAGCGATCCAAATTGGCTTGCTGTAAGTTGTTCACGACTTGTACACGATTGCACTTGAGGGCGTCCCTAAAAACTTTGAAATATTCAAACTTGTTGCTAATTCTTAACAATTAAGAAATATAATTTTGTTTTTTTACCCTACACGATGTGAGTTAAGCACTGTGCTCAGCACCTTCCCGAGTTCTGTGAAAAAAAATCAACAGGCAAATCACTCTGGTGTGGATTTTGTAGGGTAAAAAACAAAATTATATTCATTTTATCCCCGATGCAAAAATTTACATCTATTAAATTAAGAAATAGCTAAATATGTTTTCACTCAAGGTTTTGACAGTTCATGGAAGTCTCATACAAAATGTTGTACAATTGCTAAGATGTATTTGCAACTGGGTTTTGAGCGCATATTAACAAGTTGTTAAAGTTAATAATTGACCGGGGGGGGGGGGGGGTAACAAACAAATATTGTTTTAAGTATGGAAATACCCTTTGCACACTAAGTACAGGTAGTTGATGATACACCTGAAAGTAAATTTTGTACAATTCCTATGTTGCGTTAAAATTTGACAAGCAAAAAGCTACCCACACACATTGGGATTTGAGAGAACAGTAACAAAATGTAAAAATTCAACATTTTGGGGGATAATTTTGTTCCTGTTTGATGTATGGAATTATGAATTTTTTACTAAGTTCAGGTAGTTGACGCGACATCTGAAAGTAAATTTTGTACAATTCCTATGTTGCGTTAAAATTTGACAAGCAAAAAGCTACCCACACACATTGGGATTTGAGAGCACAGTACCAAAATGTAAAAATTGAGTAACAAAATGTTAAAATTTAACATTTTGGGAGATAATTTTTTTCCTGTTTGATGTATGGAATTGTGAATTTTTTATTGAGTTCAGGTAGTTCATGCGACATCTGAAGCTAATTTTTGTACAATTCCTATGTTGCGTTAAAATTTGACAAGCAAAAAGCTACAAACTCATATTGGGATTTGAGAGCACAGAGTATAAACAAAATGTTAAAATTTAACATTTTGGGAGATAATTTTTTTCCTGTTTGATGTATGGAATTGTGAATTTTTTATTGAGTTCAGGTAGTTCATGCGACATCTGAAGCTAAATTTGGTATAATTCCTATGTTGCGTTAAAATTTGACAAGCAAAAAGCTACAAACTCATATTGGGATTTGAGAGCACAGTATTACAAAATGTTAAAATTTAACATTTTGGGAGATACTTTTTTTCCTGTTTGATGTATGGAATTGTGAATTTTTTATTGAGTTCAGGTAGTTCATGCGACATCTGAAGCTAATTTTTGTACAATTCCTATGTTGCGTTAAAATTTGACAAGCAAAAAGTTACAAACTCATATTGGGATTTGAGAGCACAGTATAAACAAAATGTTAAAATTTAACATTTTGGGAGATAATTTTTTTCCTGTTTGATGTATGGAATTGTGAATTTTTTATTGAGTTCAGGTAGTTCATGCGACATCTGAAGCTAAATTTGGTATAATTCCTATGTTGCGTTAAAATTTGACAAGCAAAAAGCTACAAACTCATATTGGGATTTGGAGCACACTCAGTACCAAAATGTTAAAATTCAACATTTTGGGGGATAATTTTTTTCCTGTTTGATGTATGGAATTATGAATTTTTTACTAAGTTCAGGTAGTTGACGCGACATCTGAAACAAAATTTTGTACAATTCCTATGTTGCGTTAAAATTTGACAAGCAAAAAGCTACCCACACACATTGGGATTTGAGAGCGTACCAAAATGTTAAAATTCAACATTTTGGGGGATAATTTTTTTCCTGTTTGATGTATGGAATTATGAATTTGTTTACTAAGTTCAGGTAGTTGACGCGACATCTGAAAGTAAATTTTGTACAATTCCTATGTTGCGTTAAAATTTGACAAGCAAAAAGCTACAAACTCATATTGGGATTTGAGAGCACAGAGTATAAACAAAATGTTAAAATTTAACATTTTGGGAGATAATTTTTTTCCTGTTTGATGTATGGAATTGTGAATTTTTTATTGAGTTCAGGTAGTTCATGCGACATCTGAAGCTAAATTTGGTATAATTCCTATGTTGCGTTAAAATTTGACAAGCAAAAAGCTACAAACTCATATTGGGATTTGAGAGCACAGTATTACAAAATGTTAAAATTTAACATTTTGGGAGATAATTTTTTTCCTGTTTGATGTATGGAATTGTGAATTTTTTATTGAGTTCAGGTAGTTCATGCGACATCTGAAGCTAATTTTTGTACAATTCCTATGTTGCGTTAAAATTTGACAAGCAAAAAGTTACAAACTCATATTGGGATTTGAGAGCACAGTATTACAAAATGTTAAAATTTAACATTTTGGGAGATAATTCCTTTCCTGTTTGATGTATGGAATTGTGAATTTTTTACTAAGTTAAGGTAGTTGACGCAACATCTGAAACTAAATTGTGTGTAATTCCCATGCTGCGTTACAAATTGACAAGCAAAAGCTACACACTCATTTTGGGATTTGAGAGCACAGCAAGTCGGAGGCCTTCGGAGAAGCAGGCTAATGGGGGCCGGAGGTGCTCAGACACCCACGAATGAAGCGGCTCTGCAGACAAGGCCCCGGTAAAGCAAAGACCGTGCGTGCCAGGGCGGCCGAGGGTCTGCCTGGTTCCAGAACCGCTGGGCTGGGGCTATAGAAAATACCACTGCCTGGGTGCGGAGACGACCCTCCGAGAAGACAGCAAAGAATGAAGTCGGACGCCTTCGGAGGCGTTAACAAGATGCATAATTTTAATTCGCCGTACATATTATTTTATTTAACTTTTAAAAGAATTAACTTCATTCGACGATAATTTTTTTCAATTTACAAAAGGCATATGAGGGCGCTATATTTTAATGAACCTTTGCTATGTCAACGGTTAACTTGCAAAAATGCGTATTCAGTTTCAGATAGCTGTGAATCTTTTTATTTTGAAAATCATTTGGGAATGATATAGGCTAAAGCATAAATTAGCACTGTCGGGTTACAAGGGCCTGTATCCCGAGAAACATTTTGAAAAAGACGGGGCAAGTGCTCAACGGGAAATGTTGACATCGTGTGACTAATTCACAACTATTCTTGCAATAAACAATAGGCCCGGCTACTTCAATACCACTGGACATCCTACGTGTAAAATATACCGACATTACCTAAATTTTAAGATTTGAACAGGATGTTAACTAATGAGAATATATGTAAATGTGGATGTAGATGTTACAAAACAATTTCGTAATTAGTTTCTGCAGCCCGACAAAGGTCAACATTACATTTAAAACCGTCTATCCAAAAACAATTATGGCATGAATGGTGTGTATACATCCAAGGTGCTGAAATGCGTTTTTTGCTGGGGTGCTCGTTTTCTTATTAATATTATTTAGTATTCATAAATACCCCAGACAGTTTCGCTATTCCTATTGGTGGAGAGCACGTCACGTGGGTGTGTTTAAACGGCTGATAAAGACATAGCTGGAGCTGTTTAAGACCGGTTGTTTTCGGATAGCATTTGTGCGGGTTAGCCCACAACCCCATTCTCAGGGGAGATCGATCTCGCCGCGCCATTTTAGTCCATGGACACGAGGGTGCGTTACTACGCGCACAATGCATATCCGAAAACTGTCTCACGTACAGAGCTCAAGGACGTCGGAAAACAGATAAGTTTTTACAGAGTTTCCTACTTTATTACGCCTTTTAACCAAAAGGGCATTTATGAATGGGAATAAAAGGGTAGCGACTCGTTCTTAAACGGCCGTTTAAAACCTTGCAGGGTCGTGGCCGTGCGATAAAGGCCCTCGCCTTCGGCTCGGGCCTTTATCGCACGGCCACGACCCTGCCGGTTTTAAACGGCCGTTTAAGAACTCGTCGCTACCCTTTTATTCCCTTATTTTTATATATATATATTTTTTTATTTTAAGTGTGTAGGCCTACAAGTTTGGTGGTTTGTGAAGTACCAGGGACATTTCCACCGCTTTCTGGAAAAACTTGACAATTAATTGTACACATATTTCACACAACAATATTTCTTTCGGTATAAAACATGCACCCTCGGCTCCTTACACATTTCTGAACCCTAATTAATATTGCATGTTAGGTTCAACATAATGCTACAATATTCATATTAATAATGATTGATATGATTGATAAGTAGAAATAAAACAACAAGAGGAAGAATATCCCTGAGACTAGAATGTACTCCCAACTATAGAAGTAATCGAAGACGATTTCTGTACCCTACAATTACTGAAATGCACTGTACTGAAAATATTTAGAATTTAGATCGCTGGGGTTACTGCACGGATGATGTCGAGTTAAGTAACGATTCGACCATCGGCTGTGGCCTTGAACGGATGGATGTTGAGAACACGTAATCAAGTTTTCGTTTGTTGTGGTTTACACTGGTCAAATGGTCATTTAGTACAGTTCAGCAGGGACCAAGCCATAGAATCTTGAAAATATCTCTTTGAACACGTTAAAAACATTGTAACATTATGGCACAATCCAATTAATTGTAGGAATCCGCCGTTCTGATTGCAATTTCCACAAGTGGTAAAATTAAGTAATATAATTACTTTTATGGTAATGTGTTTTTGATGAATGTTTTAATACAAACAATTGCTCCAACAACCAACCTATCAAACAAAACCCTTTATTAATATCCATACAGCAAGGAACTAAAGCTCATTGCTCTGTATTTAATAACATAGTTTGTCTTTGCTTGAAACATCATAGCATGGTCATGTAAAGAAAAAGGAAACAAATATAGTGTAGGCTGCATTGTATGTGGAAATACAATTGTAGAGTGGAACAAGTTTCTTTCGACCTGTTCGATCGTTCTCGGTGTTTTACTCCTGGTGTACACAGTATATGTGGTTGTTCGAACTGTTCACCGAAGTTAACTACGAATTTGGAAGACTCAGAAAGATTACAGCTGCCGTTGGCTGCAGTGCATGCGACCTTGGCTGGATGCTTGCTCATGATTAGAACACAGTCTGTTACGTTTTTTGTTTATTGCGGTTGACCAGGGGTCAAAGGGTCAAATAGCTGGGCAAAGGGCTAGCAATTTTGAGTGGTCTGCAAAAAACACTTCCTATATTAGTAATAATAATAAAGAAACTTGTTATGCGCACATGATTATCCACCCTGCTGGGTGTTAATACAAGGCGCAGTAAACCAAAAACAAACGAAAGAAAACAGATAGGGGCGGTACAACTAAATCAAGCCTAAAAAACTTGTGACATATAAGATAAGTTTTGAGAAGTGATTTGAATTTTCTGGAGTTCCAGATGCGTGGCGCAGCTGCAGAAAAAGACCTGCCACCCAAGAGTGTCGAGACTTGGGTGACTTCCTTATGGTCCTTGCTCTATGCTTAAAGGGACACGTTGCCTTGGATCGGACGAGTTGGTCTATAAAAAGCGTCTGTGACCGTTTGTTATATAAAATGCATAATTTGTTATGGTTAGAAAGATGTTTTAAAAGTAGAATACAATGATCCACACAAATTTAGTATGCCTCGAAATTGTGTGGTTTTCCTGTTACATCGTGAACTAACATGGTCCGCCATTTAAGGGAGTCAAATTTTTGACTCCCTATGGCGGACCGTACGTGTTTAGTTCGCAAAGTAAAAGGAAAACCACGCAATTTCGAGGCATACTTGTGTGGATCATTGTGTTCTACTTTTAAAACATCTTTCTAACCATGCATATGCATTTTATAACAAACGGTCACAGTAGACGCTTTTTATAGACCAACTCGTCCGATCCAAGGCAACGTGTCCCTTTAAGGAGAAGGATATTGCACTGGATCGAAGATACCTTGATGGAGTGTAAACTTGAAGCAGTTCTATAGTGGGGACTCAGCCTTGCCGGTGCTTTGTGGACAATGACCATTGTTCAATCGCTTCTGGTTTTCGGTGTAGCTCGATTGTGTTTTGACCAAACTTTACGGTACTGAATTGCGCATAGATGTGATCATAGAGCTATATTCTTGATAAGATGACTTCTGTTTCTTGAACCAATGTTATGTATGATGTTCTTATTACAGCGCCATTTGCTCACTCTGCAAATGCACCCGCGAAGACAATTCCCCGATTTTGAGGCAGATAATTTACCTGAAGTGTTTGTCAACATTTGATTTTATGTGCTTGACACCGTTTATACCTGTCTCAGGCAATGTCTCACTTGAGATGAGAGCAAATAGTTTTTAGAAAAATAATTGGACCACCATTAGTTTTTACCACACAGGCTGATAAACGATGACAATTAACAGTTTATTTAAGCAATATCAAATCTGGAGCCATGTCCATGCTTAAGCTGTGTCACCCCCCCCCCCCCCCCCCCCCCCCCCCCCCCCCCCCCCCCACACACAACATTACTCAGCACACCCCATGTACCGGTATATTAAATAAAACTATGACACTAATTATACACCGTTTTTTAAAGCTGACATTCAGAGCATACTCGCCTAGTACTCCAAGGACTCAGTCTTAAAGTTATGTAACTGGCAGTTTGGTTTTGGTATCTTAACTCTATGGTCAGAGCGAATTGCTATGCCTACTGGACATTGGTGGACCTTCAATAATTGTCGTGTAAACTGATGGATTTTAGTTTTTCACTGAAAGACGTAACATTTTCAATCAGTTGGTTTACAAGGTTCACATTTTTAAAGTACTTTCCGTACAGCACAATGTAAAAATAAAATCTCATATAGACCATGTAAATGTTCAGTGTTTTGCCTGGTAGGGACATTCTGGATACTATTTACAATGTTTACAAGAGATAAGGGACGTGTCAGTTTAAAAGTTGTTTTGTAACGCTGGAATGCGCTTCTACATTGTCTTTGAAAAAATATTTATATGTATATATCATGAAGATGAAATGAAAAGTAAATTATAAAGTGATCACTTTTGCATTTCTGGACAGGCTGTTCTACGGTATACTTAACACACAGAACATTTACACGTACAGGTTACTTCTAATATAAGCCCTAAGAATAGATTGTACAAAGCTTTTGTTGAGGTCCGTTAGATGCCACACTAGCCGGGTTCTAAATGGTATACTATACGTGTACAGTTACATATACAGTATGTACAGTATGTACAGTGGGTCCCTACGGATCGTCGCACGCGCATACTGCATGGACCCAATGCAGTAACTGAAATTACGTAATCTAGCCCTGCATGGATTGTGGTTTTGGCAATGTCAGAGAGTTGCTAAGACACTATCGGGCAATGATAGCTAGTATACACGTACATGTAGGTATCAAAATACCTAATGGATTATCTTCACGTGTGGTGCCAACTGTTAATGTCGGAAACTGGACATCTGTATAGTGGGTTTTATTTTTTGTTGGACGGGATTGTACAATAGTTTCTTCACCCATTTCTTGGCTGATAAATCTTGAAGTTACCAGAAGCTGTAGTGCTAGCTAGTGTCCGGATCCACTGATTCAGAATCTGCAGTGTCGGTGGATATAGGCCTACTACCCTTTTTTTTGGCGCGCGCGGGATCGAAACGCGGGAATATGGGTTTTGATGACTGTTCAACCATAGTTCAACCCGCCCAACCAAACGTAGCAGCTAGGGGCGGCCTATCTCGCAGTCAGATGTCAGGGTTTCGAATAAAGACAAACATGAATGAGTGTACAATGTTAGCTGAATGTTCGGCATGTGGGAGCATAATATAAAGACGTGCGGTAACTATATCATTTTGATGTACATTTTATAGTATTGTTGACATTGCTTGTCTGTCTGCATGCTGCTGCAGCCGAATGTTGCCACTTGAATTAAGGTGAATGCACGAAACAATAGGTCACCTTCCTTAGTTTCTTTTCCTTCCTCCATGGTTAGCATGGAGGTTGAAATAGCTGACATAAAAACTCTTTTAATATGGATTTCAGGCGATAATTTTAATCCACTTGAAAAGACAAAAAGTCACCAAAGAACAAGGCCTAGTATAAAAACTTTATCAGCCAGAGATCATGATTGATGCGGAAAATTGAAACTTGAAAATTAATTCTCATTGTCATAATTATAGAGTCAACATAATTATGGAGGAGGGGTCAATATTCCTCGCATGCGTGTTATATTTTAGTGTGTATACACAAGAGCATGGAAGTTCAGCTCGGTTTGAGATTGACTGTCTGTTTTTGTTTGTTTGTTTGTTTGTTGGGTTGTTTGTTTGTTTTTTTGGTTTTTTTTGGGGGGGGACTCGTGAAATTGGTTTTGATGACTGATCAACGTTAACACATACTGGCATAGGCCTAACGCTCCGATATGCTCCAATCAACAGTCAAGCTTCCTAATTAGAAGCAAAATAAATAAGTCTTACGTTATTACTGGAATATTAGACAACATTCACCCAGTCTAAACTCCAGAGATTTGTTTGTAACTTTTTCCAAAGTTATGGATGAGCGAGGTTCATGATGAAAAGGCAGGAGGTCATAGAGTTTTCTGCCTTTTTGTATTTTCAGGTATCATAGGGAACCCCTTATGCCAATGGCTAAATCAGTGCTGTTAGTCTCAAGGTTGTTTGTCCATACATTCTTTTGATCATTATTGAAAAAAAATTTAAAACACTATTTTCTTAATTTAAATATCTCTATTTTGGCATTTTGAACTGAACATTTTTGGGGAAAATGCATATTTTATACAAATTGTCCGGCAACGGCATACAAATCAAATGTCTCTAAATATTTCAAGAATGTTCAATCTTCCTCAAATCTCACTCCTGTGTGTGAAGCCGAATGAGCACATAATATGCTTAATCGTCACCGTCCCTAGCAATAACATATTGGTTTCCCGTTATTCATTTTACCCTGAAATAATGTTTTTATAGTTAGTAATGTGGTTCAAATTAACAGTGGCATTTCAATTCCATTGCAACAACCCTTTAACATTTTTTATTCTCCTCTTCTTTTTACGTTTTACAAATTTCATGTTGCAGCTTTACTTCGTTAAAAACTTCGGAAGGGGGGGGGGGGCACATGAAATGATTACTTGATCATAATGATATTGACCAAGTAACATCGAACAAATTAACATAAACATAAACATCCCCCAGTTATTGACATGTGTAATGTGCATGTATATCTTTTAATTGTGTTCTATGGTAGCTGAGTAACTGTAAAACAATAGGTTAACACAAAATACTTTAATTGGTTGGACGCATGCTTGGAAGATATATGAACGCATCTAAACACGATCAGGATACTCCAAAACGCCGACCAGCGGTATGAATTTGTTACAGCATGTACATGTACATGTATGTCAAGTCTATACTGCAGGGTAGTATGCCGACTGTGCGTTCTTCTGTAAAGCCTAAATATGGGTGATTCCATTCACAAGAAGCTGTCAAACATTCCTTAAACTTTGCAAATAATTGTAAAAGAAAAAAAGAAAAAAATTGTAACAAACTGAATTAAATTTTGTATGAACTGCAGCTATTGCTCTGATGTGAAATTGTACTTGCATAAAGCATGCAGAAGAGTGAACTGTAGTCAAATAATCCTACTACACTACACGACACATCCCCCTGTTCAAAATGGCATGCTCCAATAAACAAACGGCAGGTTTTGTGTAGCCAAGACATTTTGTATACAACCATATTATAAACCATAACTTTTGTGGTATCAACTTACAATTGACATCGCATAATTTTACAAGAATTGGACTTTCCAATAGTATAAATATACCAGCTTAAATCACATTTAGAAGGACCTCTTATGTACCCTTTTTCAACAGAGTAATCTCTGTCATAGCTTGCTGAATGCTGTGGACGCGCATTTCAATTAGATCTCAAACAACCCTTCTGATTCAACTTAGTTTAGAATTATCTAGAGAGGGATCATCCTCTATTTTAAAGTTTGAACGAAAACAATCGACCGGGGGGTCCGGTTACCGAGTTACTACTTAAGGACCGCATTTGATAGTCTGCAATGAAAATTCCGGCACTCGGTAAAATTGGAAAAAAAAATGATTATCTTACACCCCATGGTACGAGATTATAAAACATTCAATTTAATACAATTTAATACTACTTTTTTTTTTTTTTTGGCACACAAACGAAGTTCATTGTTGAGTAGAAGTTGCGATAGGACTCTGGAACGAAAAAAACATCAACGTATGCAGTCTTTCTGGGGTGACTTAATTTGTTTTCGTAGTAAAGTTGTACAAAGGAATTCAAGGGTTGTTCTAAAACCCACTCGACGCGCGTCCACCCCATAATCGAAATCCGAATTCATAAAACATTGCTTTACGGCCGACAAAGAATTATTCCCCAAGTTGGACTCATTCACAGCATGCAGGCGTGCGATCCAAAGCTCACAGTCAAAGCGACTTCCGACTTCCGACTTCCGACGACCTGACCGATCCGTTGTCAGTCGGGTAGCCCCACTATTATTAAGTGACCTAAATATTTACTGGAAATTTTTTAATTAACATGGCTATCGTCATTACCTAGCTACACCTCTAGTTAAGACCCCAATTCGAGTATTTAGGAGGTAACACCATCCTTTCTCTATGGTTACACCAACCAAGTACCACGAACCTAAAAACTGAAATAAATGGTCTGCGGATTTTCCCCAGGACGAGCAGTGCATCATGTAGGCCTATACTGACAACAAACACTGCACACACAAAAACACGTGTGGCCCATGGTTCGGTTGTGTACCCTAACCCTCCATTAAAAAGCAAGTAAGACTTGTTGACAGAGGCAGGCAGGAGCAACCAGGAGGCAGGCCTGAAATGCGGTAGCTGCGACAGCGGCCAGTGGCCGTAATCGTACTCGGGCTGTAAATCCAGGTTCCCAGTTTGGAGAAATCTTATTTAGGCTCGATTCGGCAAATAGATATGCATGACATTGGAAAATTGTACTGTAGCATAAGTCGAGAGGTCGAGGGGGTCGTGGGTTGAGGGCGTCGTGGGTCGAGGGGTTCCGGTACGTCCAGACGTATTTTACGCCAGTCATTTTACGCCAGTCAACAAGAAAGATGTAAAACTGAAGGGTAGACAATTCAGTTTTTAAAATAGATTCACACCGCAATTTTAAACATCGTTGTAAATGCATAATTACTCTACTTTGATTGTGGATATTACTTTTTGTAGTATTGGTCTTGTTTACAAAGCATAGAAAAAGGACGGAGACCTTTCTCTATGATTATATGTTTCATTGTATTTCATAAAGCGTCCCACCCCTTCCGCTTACCCGCAACAGTCTGCGGACTCGGGGAAACCAAGATATGCGGTATTGTTTATTGACATTAAATATAATTGACACTCGATCGGGCAATTTCTGGCTCGAATGTGATTTTGGTAATGCGGCCAGACAGTGGATGTGATTTTGAATTGGCACGTTTAACTATGGATGTGATTTCGGACTTGGATGTGATTTAGGTTAGGGCCCAGACACTAGATGTGATTTTGGTTTCGCAGCCAGACAGTGGATGTGATTTGGGCTTAGGCAATTACCCAAGGATGTGATTTCTTACTCGGATGTGATTTTGGCTTGGGCCTAGACAGTGGATGTGATTTCGGTAATGCAGCCAGACAGTGGATGTGATTTTGATAATTGGCAATTACCATGGATGTGATTTCTGGGTAGGATGTGATTTTGGCCAAGATCACATTCTAGCCCCAAAATCACATCCACCAAAACTGCCTTTCCATTTTAGTTGTAAAATCACATCCAGGCCATTCACAGTGTGAACACTGTTTGAGAAAGCTCTTCACACTTTAATGTGATATATATTTTACCATGTTTCCCGTCTCATATCACTAGAAGTGAGAGTACAAAGAAAGATCACTTATTGTTCATCTACGTGTTTTGTCAAAATTAGGGGGGTTGTGCAATGAGGCATATAGGAGGTAATGCATGAGACTACCATTCAACACCCCCAATGTCTGACCTTTTTTTTTCCTAAAGCTGCAGTTTTACCAATGTTTACTATTCATCAAACTACCATCCATCACATTCAATCCTGGCCCCAAATAACAACATAATCACTGACAAGTAGTTCACTATTTATCAATTCTAATTTACTCCACTCTTCAAAGTTTGTTGACCCCACCAACAGGAAACAAGATCTAACAGGTTCACCCAATCTGGTCACTGTTGGCAAAATATAAAGACCTGCCAAAACACCAACATTTAGCTCCAGTATTGCCATACCACTGTACTGACTCAAAGTAGTAGACTTATAATTAGCATGATAATGATTCTCAATACATGTAATTCATTTGCCAAGACAATTTACTGAAACTAAGTTGACTTCTCCACAAGTGCATAACAAGAAAATTTATTGTGTTAAATCGGCTTATTGAACTGAATTGACTTATTAATAGTTTGTTCCGTCCAAACTCCCAACTTAAGAACTGTCCTAACTGCAGTCAGACAGTCCCAATAACAGTGTTACAGTTGGGACATCCCAACTAACAGCTGGGATCTAGAGATCTTTTACTGTGCAGGGGATCAGACCAGCGGAACAGGATGGTCACAACACTAGGCTTCTGGCAGGTGGCAAGGGTGCCTGATGGAGCATGTGCTTTAGTTTTCCGTGATAGATCCCAAATATCACGTCCGTGGCTCGTTCTAAATTAAGAGAAACTTCAGAGGACTGGAAATCAGTGTTGTAGTCGAGTCACCTGTGTCGAGTCCGAGTCCGAGTCTCAAGCCACTTGGGTCGAGTCCGAGTCCGCCGAGTCACGAGTCACTTGGTCCGAGTCCGAGTCCGAGTCACGAGTCACTTGTTTAAATATTGATTGCAAACCAAATGTCGTAAAATAAGAATTGGAAATGACAAAATAAAACACATTTATTTTAAACAAAGTTCGGTTAAAAAATGTTGTACTACTTTTTACTAGTGACGTGACCAAACTTGACGTCGTGTGTGTGTGTGTCGACCATGTGTGGAAACTGGTGCAAACAACACACAGCCATCACAGTGCAATATGCAGGCTGTGTTTTACAGGTACCAGACATGCCATTTCCCTGGTAATATGCATCAAGCACAAGCAGTGGCTATGGTGTTAACGTTGACAGAATACCAGCATAATACTGGTGTCGTGCATCCCAGTGTTATTATGCGTATTGAACATACATGTACGAATCGAACATACACGCGCTGTACGTAGATGGCCGGCCATCTACACAATAATCACGAACACTATTACTTGCAACACCATACGACAGTGTACTTATTTATTGTGCTAGACGTTAACTCCATGGTCACTCCGGGAATGACGATCGGATCATCGGAATTGTTTTTAATATTTTAAAAAGGTATTGTTTGTGAAAATACGTGACTCGAGTCACGAGTCCTCGGGGACAAGTCCGAGTCATGATAGTCGAGTCCGAGTCCGAGTCTTTTGCAGACGTGACTCGAGTCAAGTCCGAGTCACCGAAATTGTGACTCGAGACGGACTCGAGTCCGAGTCCTGGACTCGAGTCATACAACACTGCTGGAAATTACTGCAGAGGTCCACTGAATGATTACCAGTACACTATTAGGCAATTCCAGCCAACTGTAACACCCAAGTTGGGGCTGTCCAACTAGAGTTGGGAAGATTCTAAAGTTGGGCCGGAACAGTTTCAGTAAGTCATCATAGTGAGAAAGTTATCTTGACAAGGCAACTTCTTTCTGGTTTGGTTCAAGAAGTCATCATGGGGAGATAAATCAAAGCTTGGTGACTTATTCTAATATAATAACTTGACTTTGCATTGGCAAAATAAATATAATCTTGTTATCTGGAGCGTTACTCCGAGGCTTTCCTAGAGCTCTTTACCCCCACCCCCACCACAGTCAAAATTGAGTTCATTGGAAGTCCAGCACAATTTCTTCAACTGCAGTAGTGATTAACATTTTGAAATGATTAATTACAAAGTTAATTTTGTTGTAACTGAAAAGAGTAAAACTAATCAATTTTACACGCTTGACAGCAGAAATTCTCAACGTTGATAAAGAGCGCCCTCTTGCGCCTATTAAAAAGGCTCACTGCACTAAAAGAGATATTACAGGCAGTGGGGGAAAGCTATCTGGTCATACAGAAATTTTGAAGTAGCATGTCGTGGCCGAGCGGATAAGAGCACCGGATCCAAGCTCTGGTGTTTCTGATTAGCAGAGTGTGGGTTCGAGTCCCGGTCGTGACACTTGTGTCCTTGAGCAAGACACTTAACTATAATTGCTGCTCATCCCCCAGGAGTAAATGGGTACCTGTGAGGGCAGAGATGGTTCTTGTGATTGATTTAGCTTGATGCGCTACATATTTGGCAGCACAGGCTGTATACTCCCCAGGGAGCTGAGATGGTTAAAGGAATGACACAAAAATGGCCCAGTGATGACCAGGGGTAATAATGTTGAAGCGCCATGAGCGTCACTGAGTGACGGACCTGAGCGCTATATAAGAAGCCACTATTATTATTATTAAGTAGGGTTTTAAGTATCAGTTTTATTAATTGAACTGTGGAATTGGCGTTCTAGAAGGATGTATAAATTTAGTTTTTGGTTATTTGAGTGAGCTACTTAATAATTAGTGGTTTTGCTGATGCATCGGCAGTACACAGCTAGGCTTCCCTGGAGGGTACTATAGAAAGACAACTAACTTCATATTTTTTTATTCCACTATTACTTCTGGAATTTGATGAAGTAGCTGTCCCTAATCAGCCCTATTTTACGAGAGTCTAGACAAGGCTTGCACTTTTCAGTAAGCAAATCACCTTTGACCCAACACTCTCTTTCCCATATTTAATGTGGATTGGTCCATATCGACTGTGCATGTCTTGTGCGTATGGAGAATGAGAAAAACAACTACAACTAAGATTTTAATTTCACATAGCAATTTGTTAGAAATATAAATGCACAAGTTTTCAATTATTATCTAGGCCTAGTAAAATAAGTTGTTAAAATTAACATTCTTAATAAAAAAAATATAATACAACCTGTGACAAGGATGTTAATTTTTTAGAAACCACACTTGCTAATCACACCCCATAGGTTTAATGATAATGTAACACGTAAAATGGGTGTCACTAATACTATAGTATTGTAGGCTGGCCGACAAAGCATAAAAATAAAACTCCAATAAACTTGTATCTTTGGGCTTGAATACAGAAGATAATTTATTTATATCTGTATGGCTTTACAAAGATGTGTATCAGACGAGAAGTAGCAGGAAAAGATGAAGAATACTGGATGGGGCCACAGTGCGAGATTTTGCACTGGGCTAACCAGGAGGGTCTGTCTAATAAGTCCAGAACAGAGAAGAATGAACTAAAGATGGGACATAAGGGCATTTATAATAAAGTTGTGGGGACAGACTAGGTGGGCATTAAGGTCGTAAATTTGTCAAGTCCCAGACAGCCAGTCTGGACACTGGTGTCTGGGTGAGCATTGGATTAATTAGGATGGGTGCTTGTGAGATTGGGGGAAGTGCCTGGGGTAAAACAAAGTTACCAGCTTACAATAACATGGTCAAAAAACGAAGGTAAAATCTTAAATGCTCAGGTTTTCATTGTTGATCTTATAAATTTATTTTACTTTCGTATAATTCATGTCTAAATGTTACTTTCCCAATAATATGATACATTTTATAGCTATGAACTAGTTAAACAAGTATTTATGGATTTTGGGTTGAAAAAAGAAAAATTGAATAGAGAGAGATTTGAACCAACGACCTCCGGATTAACATGCAGGCGCTCTACCAACTTTGCTAAATAGCCCTATGTTGGCGGTCTTCCCATTTTGTCAACATTTTTGTTCGGGGGGGGGGGGCAGTCAGAAGCCATTTAAACTGCCGTGTAGCCACAAAATAGCACACATGTAATACTTATTATGGTTGGGACCAACTTGGTCCCGGAAGTTTGAATTTGGGTGAGACCTTCACATGGCCTTCGTTGCATTAGCCATCATTCCCTTTGCTCGCTTACTACCAACTGTAAACAGATATACTAAAAGTTTGCTCTCTCGATCTCTTCAGAAAAAACCAGTCCAATTTATATTGGACCTGAAGTGTGCTTGAAGTTGAAACACAAAATGAATGCTAAGTTCTTTGCAGTTTATTCATTGTTTATGGCTACTATGTACAAACTCCATCCTTCCTAGAGCGAAATCTCACTAAATGTTTCAAAAGTCGAATTACGTGTAAGCCTAAATTCAACTTGCCCAATTTTCAATACTTTAAATAGTAAATCTTGGTATCTGATCTTTGCAACAGGTGTGAATGGCAAAAAAAAACAGTTTTCAGTAATTGACAGAAGAACAAAAAGAAACATTTCAGATTATCAGAGGATGAAGACAAAGCTGTTGGGAGGGGGGAGGGGGGGGGCTCTCAAGACATGTCAGCACTACCACAGTGTGGTAGGATTCAGCACAAGCTTGTTATAGAACAAGCTTAATGCTTGTATTCTGTATTTAACATGTACAATGTACTTTAATAGCCGCCAGTCATACAAAGTGGATTTAATTTGAAAATGAGTTTTGAAAAACTTAAATCAATTCAGTTATGAAAAAAAAATGGTCCATCAGTATCATTATTTTCATATTTTTACAATAAAGATAGTTGTAATAAAGAAAGGTTTGTTTAATTTTCCCTGTAAAACAATTTATAAATACACATCAGAGTTATTCAGAACATACATGTTTGTTTTATGGACTTATCTCTGCTCTTAGTTTCACTTGGTAAGCTCTCTGACACATAGTACCAATCCATGATTACTGATCACAAAGACATGTGTCAAAAAGGCCATTGGGCTTCCTTCCTTTTTCATTATTACAAGGTGACTGACAGGTTATACTGTGCATATTGTAGTTTATCTTGTTTTATATCCATCCATCCATCCATCCGGTTGATGCTTAAATAATATTCCCTTTATAAGTATTCATGCTCAAGCAGCGGCGGCGGAACGCTTTTAAAAGTGGGGGGGCAAATTTTTTTCCCATGTATTTTATTTCCATTTGCACAACATAAGTACATAGGCACACACCGGCTTTGTTGGGCTATTTTGGGGTACAAACATAGACCCACACATGACTCTGGAGATCTTCCAGGAGTAGATTAGACCAATCCCTAAATTTTGCAAACGAAACCGTAAAATTTTGCCGTTATCCAGCATTTTCAAAAAACTAAGTTCACGTGATTTATCTGAACCAATTTTGTTTACGCAGATAAATCTGAACTATTTTTTTTTACGCGGATAAATCATATGATATTTGGAGTATTTACTTCCAGCATTCTAAAAAGTGTATTACTGAACCAAATTCAACTCGGCTGGGTTAACAATGGGAGCGATTGACGCAGCTGTGAGCCAAATGCAATTTGCCCGTATGAGATGGCGTTTTTCGAGAACGATCGTTAGGCAAAATTACTAAAACCTTATACAATGAACAACTATACCACCATTCTGTGATTTGCCAATTGGCCATCAAGACGTGTTTTGTTAGTTCGTTTAAATGCAGATCGTGTCTACGTCATTCAGCCGCTAAGCTAATCGGATAACGTGGCGAGTGCGCATGCTCATAAAGATGCATCCCGACTGTACCTCAAGACTCTTTCTAGAAAGGTGTCTTATATGAGCATGCGCACTTGCAGACAAGCATTTTTCAAAACGGCCGCACAAGAAATCTTCTTTGCTGAATTATCATAAATAGGTTGATTTAGTTGAGAAGCTTTAACTAAAAAATTCAAGTTTAAGCAAATACTTGGGCCGGTGTTCAACCCGGGAGGGGGGGGGGGGGGGGGTAAAACCAATGTATTGGGTGAGGTCCAGCCTTACGGCCCCTGGTAGGGTCCAGGGGCGAAGCCCAGGTGGGGTCCAGGGGGCAATGCCACCTGGAGCTCTGAGCTTTTTGGGTGAAAAAATAAGCCTCTTTATGCATAAAACTAGTAAAATATACACATTTTTAAGCACTTCTGATCCATTTAAATCTTTTAATTTTAATAAATATTTTTCGGTGATGCTCCTCCCTCTTGTTAGAACTTATTGCCACTCATCTGGGTTAGGCTGATAATGCCTGCATGAAGTCCCCAGAATATTGTGTACAAGGTACATTGTCAGCAAAAGTTTTTTTTTAAATAATAATACTGCGGACGTTGTTGATAAGAACATTATGGGCGGTGCTACCTACTTTTCATCACTGGGCGGCAAATTCCATGAATAAGTGGGCAGCAAAACCTTGGTTTTGCGAAAGTGGTGTCACATAATAATAATTTATACCAGATAACAAAAATGAAATTATAAGTTTAACCAGGGCATAAATGTTGTGTGTAATTTGGAAAGGTAGAGGATTGCAGACCTTTTTTATCCCTGAACATAGCCGACTAATATAAAAAATGTGGAAAAGAAGCAACGCGTGATGATATTAATTTTGGAACTCGTCGGTATCTGGTTTCATGCATATTCATTAAAAACATCGCGGGTAAAAAAACCATTACTATCCGGCGTTTCTCAAATTCAAGTGTAGTACAACACAGGCAATCCATAAGGGGGGAAAACATTGAATGCCAGAACGACGTGAGATATATTTTATTATGGACAAATTGGCCCGTTGGTTTCAAATGCTTAATTTATTGTTGCAAATTTAAACAATTACAAGTGAGTTATCATAAAAGTATGGTGTTCAATATCTGTCACCTCGCGTTCGAATCTCCCGTATAAAAGAGTAATTTGGCAGGGAAAAAGTTACACATACAAAGAAGTTAAAGATGCATTGCCCGTATTTGGACAAAACTTGACGGTCAAAAATTGATTTAAATATAAAATTTGTATGTTCCGGGATAGGAAGTTGTGTGTGAGATCGGGCTCAGAGATTATGCATCAAATTGCGGCTAATTGGCTGTAATTGCGGTTGACGGCTTCTAGTGGGAATAACGCACGGAGACACGTTGTGGCGCAGCCGGGATTCCGGACCCAACCCGCTAAAGTCAGCCTATTTTGACACCTGATCGCTACTCGTCTCGTATGTGCTGGTTATGGACCGGCCATGCAGTACACTCGACCCAGCACTGACTCGACCAGTGGTGACTCGCACTGCAGGACTGGTGAAATGTGCATCATGGGCCAATTACTAATCTATTGTCCGGGGATGGCAACTCGCCTACATTTGGCGTTACTTGCTGTTTTTTGTTAGGCCTACATGTATATGAATCAGATTATTTTGAGAAACGTAAATGTGTGTATAATATTAAAAACGGGGTTGTCAGTGAACCCTAATTTGGTTTCAATAGCTCGAAAGTGGGTGGGCAAAATGACTAACTTTTCAAAAGTGGGGGGGCAACTGCCCCACTTGCCCCCCCGGTTCCGCCGCTGGTGTGCTCAAGCAAACAGAAGACACTTGACAAAATCTACATTTGTATAGAAAACAGGACACACAAAACACTAGAAACCAGTACGATCATTTTTACCATTCAAGGTCACACGGTTTTGATTTTGCAAATTATATGGTTATTACTAAACCATCAGAGAAAAAAAGGTTTTTAAAAAGTGTGCCTTCATCATGCACTGCCATTGGGGATGTAGGCCTACCTGGTATGGTGGATTTTCCTTCATAAGTTGTCACTTCGGTAGTTCTAGAACAATAGCTTTGTATTGTTCCATGCTTTGATTTTACATTTTGAAAACCTTACAATTGTAATTTGTTAGTATATTATTTTATTATTATTTTTTTTATATATTGATTATTTTGGATTCACCAATCAGTGTATGAATGTATGAATGGAAATAAAACAAACAAACAAACAAACATACACAGCTACATGTATGATAAAAATGGTCCACCGGAATTACATATTTTTAACGATTAAAGTAAGTAAAGGGTCTGTCTATGTTTGATAATTACTCTTAAAATTAAAGAGAACAAGAAAAGTCGTGTTTGGTAAACACAAATGCCCCGCAAGCCAGTCCGTTTCTTGACATTTGACCATTTTGATGTTCCAGTGGATTTTGGGGGTCCAGTGCATTTATACAATATTAAAAGCGAATGAATTAATCCCATTTGATTATTCAAACCATTCACCTGATGCTGACTGAGGCTCCCCCAAGAGGACCTACACAGAGTTAAATACAATGGACTTACAAATGTACTTGTATGTGTAACCCAGAAAGACTTGCCAGGCTATGTTCAGGAAGGCAAAATTTCTTTTGTTTTAGCCGTATGACCTTGACATTTGGCCAAGGGTGCAAAGCAATAGGCTTCTTGAGGATCCCAAGACCAATTCACCAACCAATTTTGGAGTTGAAATGACAAGTACTTCTCAAAAGAAATTGCTCAGACAAAATTTCTTTTGTTTTAGCTATAATGATCAACAAAGTTTGCCTAGGGTCCGACAGACCTCTGGGGTGGGGGGATCCCAGGACCAATCCACATGCCAAGTTTTGAGTTGATATATGACAATTACTTCTCGAGGTATTGATCAGGCAACATTTCTTTTGTTTTAGCCATAATGACAACATTTTATTGCCAAGGGTCCAACAGCGACAGACCTCTAGGGGTGGGGGGGGGAAATCCCAAACCAATCCACAAACAAAGACCAATCCACAAACCAAGTTTGGAGTTGATATTACAAGTACTTCTCAAGATATTGCTCAGACAACATTTCCTTTGTTTTTGCCTATAGTCCAACATCGACAGACCTCTGTGGGGTGGGGGGGGGGGGTCCAAGGACCAATCCACATGACAAGTTTTGAGTTGGCATTTCAGTCCTTCTGAGTTATAAATCATTCGCACGCACGCACGCACAAATCACAATACCAAAACACGCACGCACGCACGTACGCACAAATCACAATACAGGCATGAGAATATGCGATGATAAAAAAACCGGAAAAATGTTTACGCTAAAAATTGCATGTCCGGATTTTGGGCAAAGTCCAAATTTTTGCGTGTCCGGAATTTGGGCAAGTTTACCCAGGCGTCAGCGTCGCACTCAGTGAATCCCTCTGGCGTTTTGGGGACCATTTGTGGGATCGAGGACATGTTAATAGGAGGAAAATACTTATAAACAAGATGAAATCATAACAGTGCTAGACGTATATTGTCTTAAAAAGCTCAAAATAAAATGATATTCGGAACTTGCTTCCACGAAAATAAATTATTATGAACGGAGCAGTCAAGCTTTTGTAATGTTACAAAAATTGATTTTTGGGGGGTCTTTTTACCTGTTATAGTGAATAATTGTGTTAAGTGTTGCCCCCCTTTGGCCATTGAAACTTGTTCTTCAAACACCTTTTCGTATCTCCAAGATCCCAACAGTTTATAAGCCATAGCATTTTGGAAAAATAATGTGAGACGTCGGACGTTAACGAATCTCCCCACACGTGTGTCGCACACTCATTGTCTATAAGTTTCTTCCAGGTCATAGTTCAATGCGTAAAAATATCTCCAGCCGTAAAACACATTAAACGAATCGAAGAAACGGCACTTAAGCCTATGAAGGTTCGTACTGACGACTGGTAAAAAAAGTATAACGATGCGCGCGCATCCAAAACACTGTATGTTGCTGTCAGTAGACTTTTCAATGTCTCCACGAATGTTCCTTTGCTGCAACAGTAAACATACATGTATTACGGTCAAACCGTACCATGAATGAAGCAGGGAAAGACTGAAAGAAGTCTACAGATATCAATTGAACGCGCTGCATGCACATGGAATAAACAAATCAACGCATATTGGGCCGGCCGCTGCCGGGCGGCAATTTATTACGAACGGAAGCGTGTAAACTTACAATTTCTCATAAGACCAGGAAGAGGGATTAGCGAGATCCAAATGTATACCCCAACAACTCACACCCCAAATTTTATATCAAATTCACATTGAACTCGAAGACCACAAATTTGAAAGGGAAAAAAACCGGAATTCCGGTTTAAACCGGAAGATTCTCATGCCTGACAATACCAAAACACGCACGCACGCACGCACAAATCACGATACCAAAAACATGCACGCACACACCCACACAAGTGTGTAACAGCCTGCAATCGGGGACCCTCCTTTGTTCAACTCTTTGTGATAGCAACCGTGGACCACAATACTTTCCTTTGTGATAGCCATAATGACCATTTGTTTTTGCCTATAGTCCAACATTGAGAGCTGGGGATCGGGGTGGAGGGATCCCAGGACCAATCCACACGACAAGTTTTGAGTTGGCATTTGAGTCCTTCTAAGTTGTGATACGCACGCACACACGCACGCACGTACTTAGGTAACCACATTTAAACTGGGGACCTATAACAAAAGAGGACAATAGGTCCACAGTTGCTAACACAAAGGAAAGCATTGTGGTCCACAGTTGCTATCACAAAGAGTTGAACAAAGGAGGGTCCATGATTGCAGGCTGTTACACACTTGGGTGTTCCCACGGATTGGCACTTGTGGGGTCCTGACAACAATGGAACAATGGACCCCACAAGGTCATTTCAATAGGAACAATTGGACCCCACAAGGGAATTCTTCAGAAAAGGGAATAATAGAACAACAATAGCAGTACCCCACAAACCGGATCTGTAAGGGTGGGTGTGTGTGTGAGTAGGTAACCACATTCAAACCTGGGACCTATAACAAAAGAGGACAATAGGTCCATGGTTGCTATCACAAAGGAAAGCTTTGTGGTCCACAGTTGCTATCACAAAGAGTTGAACAAAGGAGGGTCCATGATTGCAGGTATTTACACATGTGTGTGTGTGCGTGAGTAGGTAACCACATTCAAACCAGGGACCTATAACAAAAGAGGACAATAGGTCCAGGGTTGCTATCACAAAGGAAAGCATTGTGGTCCACAGTTGCTATCACAAAGAGTTGAACAAAGGAGGGTCCATGATTGCAGGTATTTACACATGTGTGTGTGTGTGCATGAGTAGGTAACCACATTCAAACCAGGGACCTATAACAAAAGAGGACAATAGGTCCACAGTTGCTATCACAAAGGAAAGCATTGTGGTCCACAGTTGCTATCACAAAGGAAAGCATTGTGGTCACGGTTGCTATCACAAAGAGTTGAACAAAGGAGGGTCCACGATTGCAGGCTGTTACACACTTGTGTGCATCAAGACGGAAAAATGCATCCTTGTGGAGCACTCTTTTGTTCTTTCCTTTGTCCCTGCACTTAACAGTTTCCCATAGACTTTGTACACAAATTTCCTTGTGGAGCACCCCGGTCTTTAGAAATTCCATGTGGAGTCCTTTTGTTTTCCCTTTTTTGTTTTGTCCTTGGTCTCCAGAAGGTACCGAAAGTGAGAGCACAATCACACACACCCCCACACACACACCCACCCACACAGATCCGGTTTGTGGGGTACTGCTATTGTTGTTCTATTATTCCCTTTTCTGAAGAATTCCCTTGTGGGGTCCAATTGTTCCTATTGAAATGACCTTGTGGGGTCCATTGTTCCATTGTTGTCAGGACCCCACAAGTGCCAATCCGTGCGAACACGCAAGTGTGTAACAGCCTGCAATCGTGGACCCTCCTTTGTTCAACTCTTTGTGATAGCAATCGTGGACCACAATGCTTTCCTTTGTGATAGCAACAGTGGACCTATTGTCCTCTTTTGTTATAGGTCCCTGGTTTGAATGTGGTTACCTACTCACATGCACACAAGGAAGGACATGTCGGAAACAGTATGCCCCTTCGGTGGCTTCGCCACCGCGGGGCTAGCCTTGCTCAAGGCGGTCGGTCGCAGTTTTCACTCCGAAAAGACGCCGTAAAATCCACCACTAGCCTATACACAAGCACTGTGCGTAATGTTTGTATCACATCGCACGACGCCCGTACTACTACTGTGCGCAGGTCATCCGCACTCGTATTACTATTCGCATGCGGAGGCCGTAGGCCGACAGCCTTGTCGCGTCTGTATCTACCGGGTTTAATGTGTTTCCTGTTTTTATTTCCGCTAGCCCCCCCATTTTCGTCCACTATTGGACGAAAATGGGGGGGCTAGCGGATATGCTGGTATGCAGATCATGAATATTTAAATCTTTCGTTCGGCCGACTAAACAGCGCAGAATGGGAGGCAAATGAATGATTCATTTTCGACGGTCCAATCACAAGCTTCCCTCATTATGACCTTTGTACCATGCTTCCACACAAGCACACGATTCGGCGTGGCCGTTGAGACTGGGAGACTGGTTGGACGAGTCCATTTTATCTGAGGGTGATGAAATCTTCAAATGTTGTAAACACGTAGGCCTAATCTTTACACTAGTAGAGAACATTCGAAAATGATTATTTTTACGTTGTTAACTGCTTTAGTAATTTGAAACTACAGGCCCTACTGTTATGATGTTAGTGCTGATAGAGAAAGAATTTCAACGATACGATTTTCTTTTTCTTTGTTAATCTCTTTGTTAATCTCTTTAAAAAAATGGAGTGTACTCAAACCGCGATTGCAAATGATTGCGCAATGCGCCCCCCATCCTATTAGTAAACATGACTTCCGCCACTGACCAATGGGGTCTTGTCTTATGCACGCATTATAGTAATGACCCCGGCTAGCTCAAAACAGAACCATCAAGGCGTTGATTCAGATAGTCTACGTGTACACATCTCACACCACGCAAGCACTGCGTTACACATGCTTGGCACACATCCAGAGACTGCACATAGCTCGGGTGCATGGGTAGCGCAATGGCGCAATAGCGCAAAGGGAAAACCAACTAATCTAAAAAAGACAATTAATAAATGAAAGTAAAACTCCAACGCCTTGGTCAAGGCTACCGCGGGGCATAATAATAACAGGGACAAGCACCCGAAGTCCAAACTATTAAGACAATAGAAGAAATGGGTAGGGCTAAAAGTTATTAAAAATGGTTAGCAAATTGCTTTCTTAAAGCATTGGTACAGGGTCCAATTTCACAGCTCTGCTAACCGCGTAATTCTGTGCTAACTGAGCCCTGTAAAGCACATAGTTCTATGGGAAGTAAGCGCAGAATTCTGCAGTATGCAGAGCCATAACGATGGGCCCAGATTGGGCCATTAACTACTAATTGTTGTATAAATGGGTACCTACCAAGATGGCAGTATTTTCCACTCCAGGCTGATGTACATTCACATTGGAATCCATTCACCACGTCAATGCACCTGCCACCGTTAATGCAAGGTGAACTCTCACACTCATTTATATCTGTAAATCAAAAGATTAAATAAACATTTAACAAAAACTGAAAAATTCAAAACATCAGAACAGCAGGATTTGGGGATGTGCCAATCCCCTAAGGCCCTAAATGCTCCTTTTGGTACAATTTTCTCCTCCCTTGTCATTGACGTATGTAGTAATTCATTATTACTCATTGAAATAGTTGCAAGACTGAAAACACATTGAAAGTTCTGTAAGAATAAAGAACCACCACATCTTATGAGATAAGCAAACCTCACTTGATTGAAATAAAGAAAATAAAGAGCCTGAACGAGTTTCTCTGCAGTTGAACAAACAATAGGCATGCGGTGGGGGGTTGCCTGAACCCACCAAACATTTCCCTTGGGTTTGGACTGTCAGTGACTTACTTTCATCACACAGTGCTCCTCTCCATCCAGGCAGACATGAACAGCTGAATGTGATGACGTTACTGGTAGTGGTACACAAAGCTCCATTAGCACATGGGATGCTGTCACACGGGTTCAACGCTGCAAGATAACATGGCAAAAGATTTTCAGATAAACTTGTATGCAACTCTTGAAAGTGAAACTGACTGGGTAAATTTCAATTAATTTAGGATTGAACAAAGAACAAGAAAAGTCGTGTTTGGTAAACACAAATGCCCCGCAAGCCAGTCCGTTTCTTGACATTTGACCATTTTGATGTTCCAGTGGATTTTGGGGGTCCAGTGCATTTATACAATATTAAAAGCGAATGAATTAATCCCATTTGATTATTCAAACCATTCACCTGATGCTGACTGAGGCTCCCCCAAGAGGACCTACACAGAGTTAAATACAATGGACTTACAAATGTACTTGTATGTGTAACCCAGAAAGACTTGCCAGGCTATGTTCAGGAAGGCAAAATTTCTTTTGTTTTAGCCGTATGACCTTGACATTTGGCCAAGGGTGCAAAGCAATAGGCTTCTTGAGGATCCCAAGACCAATTCACCAACCAATTTTGGAGTTGAAATGACAAGTACTTCTCAAAAAAAATTGCTCAGAAAAAATTTCTTTTGTTTTAGCTATAATGATCAACAAAGTTTGCCTAGGGTCCGACAGACCTCTGGGGTGGGGGATCCTAGGACCAATCCACATGCCAAGTTTTGAGTTGATATATGACAATTACTTCTCGAGGTATTGATCAGGCAACATTTCTTTTGTTTTAGCCATAATGACAACATTTTATTGCCAAGGGTCCAACAGCGACAGACCTCTAGGGGTGGGGGGGGGGAAATCCCAAACCAATCCACAAACAAAGACCAATCCACAAACCAAGTTTGGAGTTGATATTACAAGTACTTCTCAAGATATTGCTCAGACAACATTTCCTTTGTTTTTGCCTATAGTCCAACATCGACAGACCTCTGTGGGGTGTGGGGAGGGGGGGGGGGGGGGGTCCAAGGACCAATCCACATGACAAGTTTTGAGTTGGCATTTCAGTCCTTCTGAGTTATAAATCATTCGCACGCACGCACAAATCACAATACCAAAACACGCACGCACGCACGTACGCACAAATCACAATACAGGCATGAGAATATGCGATGATAAAAATCGTGGACCCTCCTTTGTTCAACTCTTTGTGATAGCAATCGTGGACCACAATGCTTTCCTTTGTGATAGCAACAGTGGACCTATTGTCCTCTTTTGTTATAGGTCCCTGGTTTGAATGTGGTTACCTACTCACACGCACACACGGAAGGACATGTCGGAAACAGTATGCCCCTTCGGTGGCTTCGCCACCGGGGGGCATAATAATAACAGGGACAAGCACCCGAAGTCCAAACTATTAAGACAATAGAAGAAATGGGTAGGGCTAAAAGTTATTAAAAATGGTTAGCAAATTGCTTTCTTAAAGCATTGGTACAGGGTCCAATTTCACAGCTCTGCTAACCGCGTAATTCTGTGCTAACTGAGCCCTGTAAAGCCCTTAGTTCTATGGGAAGTAAGCAGAGAATTCTGCAGTATGCAGAGCCATAACGATGGGCCCAGATTGGGCCATTAACTACTAATTGTTGTATAAATGGGTACCTACCAAGATGGCAGTATTTTCCACTCCAGGCTGATATACATTCACATTGGAATCCATTCACCACGTCAATGCACCTGCCACCGTTAATGCAAGGTGAACTCTCACACTCATTTATATCTGTAAATCAAAAGATTAAATAAACATTTAACAAAAACTGAAAAATTCAAAACATCAGAACAGCAGGATTTGGGGATGTGCCAATCCCCTAAGACCCTAAATGCTCCTTTTGGTACAATTTTCTCCTCCCTTGTCATTGACGTATGTAGTAATTCATTATTACTCATTGAAATAGTTGCAAGACTGAAAACACATTGAAAGTTCTGTAAGAATAAAGAACCACCACATCTTATGAGATAAGCAAACCTCACTTGATTGAAATAAAGAAAATAAAGAGCCTGAACGAGTTTCTCTGCAGTTGAACAAACAATAGGCATGCGGTGGGGTGGGGGGGGGGGGGGGGTTGCCTGAACCCACCAAACATTTCCCTTGGGTTTGGACTGTCAGTGACTTACTTTCATCACACAGTGCTCCTCTCCATCCAGGCAGACATGAACAGCTGAATGTGGTGACGTTACTGGTAGTGGTACACAAAGCTCCATTAGCACATGGGATGCTGTCACACGGGTTCAACGCTGCAAGATAACATGGCAAAAGATTTTCAGATAAACTTGTATGCAACTCTTGAAAGTGAAACTGACTGGGTAAATTTCAATTAATTTAGGATTGAACAAAGAACAAGAAAAGTCGTGTTTGGTAAACACAAATGCCCCGCAAGCCAGTCCGTTTCTTGACATTTGACCATTTTGATGTTCCAGTGGATTTTGGGGGTCCAGTGCATTTATACAATATTAAAAGCGAATGAATTAATCCCATTTGATTATTCAAACCATTCACCTGATGCTGACTGAGGCTCCCCCAAGAGGACCTACACAGAGTTAAATACAATGGACTTACAAATGTACTTGTATGTGTAACCCAGAAAGACTTGCCAGGCTATGTTCAGGAAGGCAAAATTTCTTTTGTTTTAGCCGTATGACCTTGACATTTGGCCAAGGGTGCAAAGCAATAGGCTTCTTGAGGATCCCAAGACCAATTCACCAACCAATTTTGGAGTTGAAATGACAAGTACTTCTCAAAAGAAATTGCTCAGACAAAATTTCTTTTGTTTTAGCTATAATGATCAACAAAGTTTGCCTAGGGTCCGACAGACCTCTGGGGTGGGGGGATCCCAGGACCAATCCACATGCCAAGTTTTGAGTTGATATATGACAATTACTTCTCGAGGTATTGATCAGGCAACATTTCTTTTGTTTTAGCCATAATGACAACATTTTATTGCCAAGGGTCCAACAGCGACAGACCTCTAGGGGTGGGGGGGGGGAAATCCCAAACCAATCCACAAACAAAGACCAATCCACAAACCAAGTTTGGAGTTGATATTACAAGTACTTCTCAAGATATTGCTCAGACAACATTTCCTTTGTTTTTGCCTATAGTCCAACATCGACAGACCTCTGTGGGGTGGGGGGGGGGGGGGTCCAAGGACCAATCCACATGACAAGTTTTGAGTTGGCATTTCAGTCCTTCTGAGTTATAAATCATTCGCACGCACGCACGCACGCACAAATCACAATACCAAAACACGCACGCACGCACGTACGCACAAATCACAATACAGGCATGAGAATATGCGATGATAAAAAAAACGGAAAAATGTTTACGCTAAAAATTGCATGTCCGGATTTTGGGCAAAGTCCAAATTTTTGCGTGTCCGGAATTTGGGCAAGTTTACCCAGGCGTCAGCGTCGCACTCAGTGAATCCCTCTGGCGTTTTGGGGACCATTTGTGGGATCGAGGACATGTTAATAGGAGGAAAATACTTATAAACAAGATGAAATCATAACAGTGCTAGACGTATATTGTCTTAAAAAGCTCAAAATAAAATGATATTCGGAACTTGCTTCCACGAAAATAAATTATTATGAACGGAGCAGTCAAGCTTTTGTAATGTTACAAAAATTGATTTTTGGGGGGTCTTTTTACCTGTTATAGTGAATAATTGTGTTAAGTGTTGCCCCCCTTTGGCCATTGAAACTTGTTCTTCAAACACCTTTTCGTATCTCCAAGATCCCAACAGTTTATAAGCCATAGCATTTTGGAAAAATAATGTGAGACGTCGGACGTTAACGAATCTCCCCACACGTGTGTCGCACACTCATTGTCTATAAGTTTCTTCCAGGTCATAGTTCAATGCGTAAAAATATCTCCAGCCGTAAAACACATTAAACGAATCGAAGAAACGGCACTTAAGCCTATGAAGGTTCGTACTGACGACTGGTAAAAAAAGTATAACGATGCGCGCGCATCCAAAACACTGTATGTTGCTGTCAGTAGACTTTTCAATGTCTCCACGAATGTTCCTTTGCTGCAACAGTAAACATACATGTATTACGGTAAAACCGTACCATGAATGAAGCAGGGAAAGACTGAAAGAAGTCTACAGATATCAATTGAACGCGCTGCATGCACATGGAAGAAACAAATCAACGCATATTGGGCCGGCCGCTGCCGGGCGGCAATTTATTACGAACGGAAGCGTGTAAACTTACAATTTCTCATAAGACCAAGAAGAGGGATTAGCGAGATCCAAATGTATACCCCAACAACTCACCCCCCAAATTTTATATCAAATTCACATTGAACTCGAAGACCACAAATTTGAAAGGGAAAAAACCGGAATTCCTGTTTAAACCGGAAGATTCTCATGCCTGACAATACCAAAACACGCACGCACGCACGCACAAATCACGATACCAAAAACATGCACGCACACACCCACACAAGTGTGTAACAGCCTGCAATCGGGGACCCTCCTTTGTTCAACTCTTTGTGATAGCAACCGTGGACCACAATGCTTTCCTTTGTGATAGCAACCGTGGACCTATTGTCCTCTTTTGTTATAGGTCCTCTTTTGTTATAGGTCCCCGGTTTGAATGTGGTTACCTACTCACGCACACACCCACACACGGAAGGACATGTCGGAAACAGTATGCCCCTTCGGTGGCTTCGCCACCGCGGGGCATAAAAAAAACATGTAGAACACAATGTTGTTGTTTTTTCACAAATAATCTTAGCCAGTGTTGTGCAATGTTGTGCTGCGGATACTCTGCAATGTACATGTAGGTGGGAAAGACCAAAGGGTGAAAACACTCATAGTCATACATACTAATGTACAACTACAACTACAACTACAACTACCCCCTCCCCCCAAATTTTTACTCTTTCTACACAGCATTTTTAAAAGGAGATTTAATCATTGTCGAAGTGGGTTGGGTAGAAGGCTGGGAAAGATGAGTGGGGAAGGATAGGTGAGAAGGTGAGGAGGGGTGAGGGAAGGCAGAGGGGATAGTATGGTGGGAAGGCAACATTTCTTTTGTTTTAGCCGTAATAACCCTAACCTTGACATTTGGCCTAGGGTGCAAAATCAATAGGATTCTCGGGGATCCCAAGACCAATCCACAAACCAAGTTTGGAGTTGATATGACAAGTACATCTCGAAGTATTACTCGGACAACATTTCCTTTGTTTTAGCCATAATGACCATTTGTTTTTGCCTATAGTCCAACATTGACAGCTGGGGATCGGGGTGGAGGGATCCCAGGACCAATCCACAAGACAAGTTTTGAGTTGGCATTTGAGTCCTTCTAAGTTGTGATACGCACGCACGCACGCACGTACTTAGGTAACCACATTTAAACTGGGGACCTATAACAAAAGAGGACAATAGGTCCACAGTTGCTAACACAAAGGAAAGCATTGTGGTCCACAGTTGCTATCACAAAGAGTTGAACAAAGGAGGGTCCCCAATTGCAGGCTGTTACACACTTGTGTGTGTGTCTGAGTAGGTAACCACATTCAAACCTGGGACCTATAACAAAAGAGGACAATAGGTCCATGGTTGCTATCACAAAGGAAAGCTTTGTGGTCCACGGTTGCCAACACAAAGAGTTGAACAAAGGAGGGTCCACGATTGCAGGCTGTTACACACTTGTGTGTGTGTGGGTAGGTACGGGGTGTCAAAAGTAAAAGGTATGAACTAAATCACTTTGTTAAGACGAATCAAGTCAATATTGCAGGTTTAGTTGAAACATTTCTTAAAGACAATGAACAGATTAATATTAAGGGATATAACTGGGTTGGAAAGAATCGCAAAAATGATAACAAGAAAAGTCAAGGGGGTATCGGTTTTCTCATAAAAAATGATGTAAAGATTCTTGATGAAAATGTCTTTAATACTAAGGCGGACAGGTATGAACGGTTATGGATGAAAGTCCAATTTACTGAATCACCGGATTCGGTATACTACATAGCTTCCGCTTACTTCCCTTGTGAAGGAACCGATCACCCCCTTACAGATGAAATGTACGTTTCTTTAATCTCAGAAACTCTGAAGATCCAACAAAATGATCAAAATGCAAATATCATGGTGATGGGTGATTTTAATGGTAAAATCGGTCAAAATCCATTAAATGAGGATGAAACGGTTGATTATAATGGTCAAGGTCTATTAGACTTTTGTGATGCAACGGAACTATCAATTCTTAACCTTAGTGACAAATGTACTGGAGTGTATACATGGGTTAGAAATCAACAAAAGAGTGTTCTTGATTATGTCTGTGTATCGCAAAGTGTTGTTGATAGGCTTGATAAGGCCTTAATTGATGAAGAAGGAATATATCATCTAGGTAGTGACCATAACATGTACATAACAACAATCAAACATATTACGAAGAATAGCGTTCCAAAAAACAGTCCTGAATTGAAAGGGGACCCAAAAGATGATTTTTACTGGAACATTAAACCAAATCAAGATTGGGGGCCATACAGGTCGGTTTTGAACTCAAAGTTTAATAATTGGGACCCTATTAATATGTCTGCGAATGAAGCTTGGTCTGAATGGAAAAAAGGCATTATATCAGCAGCAAAAGAAACGATTGGTTGTAAGTACAAAAATAATAAATGCAAAGCATGGTTTGATGATGACATTTTGGAAGGAATCAATATTAGAAAAGATGCATGTAAAAAACATCGATCTTATGTAAAGGAAAAGGGCAATTATGACTTTGATGGGAATGTTTGTGATTCACTATGGGAAGACTATCAAAAGAAACGAATTGAATGCAAATCATTGATTAGACGTAAGATTATGCAAAAGAGAGTAGATAGATGTTCAGATATAATGAAAAATGGGGGTCCTCAGACTAGAGACTTTTGGCAACAATTGAAAGGGGCTAAACCAATTAACAAAGTTGCATCAATAAAAAATCCAGGAACCAACCAAACCACTGCAGATAAGGAAGTAATGAAAACAACAATTATGATGTACTACAATACACTGGGTAAAATGAACCAAAACCTTTATCATAAAGAGGATGACTCAACCACACCTAATTATTTTGATACTTCAGAATTGAATGGGCTCAACGAACAGGATGCCGATGTTAAAATTGACAAGTTATCCCTTACTATTGAAGATGTTATTGATTCAGTTTCACATTGTAAACTTAACAAAAGCCCTGGAATTGACAAGATCACTAACGAGCTTATCAAAAATGGAGGTGAAACTTTAACATTATCTTTATTTAGCCTTTTTAAAAGACTATCTAAACTCGAGTGTATCCCAGATGAATGGAATGAGGGTATTATTATACCAATTTTTAAGAAAGGGGATGTTAAGGATCTTGACAATTACAGGGGAATAACGCTAACATCATGTGTATCAAAGGTCTATAACAGGATTATCGCACAGACTGTGTCAAAGTTTATTGAAGAAAATAACATCCTGACTGAGGTGCAAGGCAGCTTCCGTAAAGACAGACGCTGCGAAGATCACATTTTCAGTCTTAAAAGTATTGTCGCAACGAGACAGGCGGAAGGCAAACAAACATTTATGGCTTTTCTCGACTTCAAGAAAGCTTTTGACACAGTTTGGCGAGAGGGTCTGTTCAAAACTATAAAGAGTATTGGTGTTGAGGGTAGTCTCTTAAACATCATTAGGAACCTGTATACAAATGTAAGAAGTAAAGTCCAGTTTCAGGATGTAGAAACTAACTTCTTTAATGTGGACGAAGGTGTTAAACAAGGCTGTGTCCTCTCACCAATTATCTTCTGCATATACATTAATGAGCTTGCAAAATTGATAAAAGCCAAAAACCTGGGTGTAAGCATTTTCGGCACAAAGATTGGATGCCTGTTTTGGGCAGACGATGTAGTTTTGATGGGAAATAATGATAATGACCTTAAACGACTCCTTAATACAGCAAGCGAGTTTTCTAATAAATGTAAAATGTCGTTCAATTATGCAAAATCTAATGTACTCATCACGGGACAGCGTGTTAATGTTGATAGAAAGTGGGAGCTTTGTAATAGTGTCATCATGGAGGTTAATGAGTACAAATATCTAGGGGTTATTATAACGAGGAATATGTCAGACTATTCCCACATTGATGAAGTTGTCAAAAAGGGTAACCGAATAATTGGATATATCAAATCAATAATTGATGATCAGGACGACTTTAATAGGGCCTACTATGGTGATCTCCTATGGAAATCAATTGGACTGTCATCAGTCAATTATGCTTGTGCGATATGGTTTTGTAAGGGTAACACAGTGATTGATAAACTTGAAAATATTCAATATCACATGGCAAGGGTTATTCTTAAAGCACCAAGGAATGTTGCTAAAGAGGCGTTATACGGTGATCTTGGGTGGCAAAGTATTGCCTCTATTCAAAATAATATTCGATCACAGTACTTTAAGAGACTCCAAGATATGAATGAAAGCAGGTTACCAAAATTACTGTTTAAAGCGATATTCCAAGTAAAGGATAAATTGAAATGGGAGTGGCTTTGTAATATTGAAAGTTGTCTTGAAAAATGTAATATGAGTATGTTCTACAATTACGGGTATATCGATCAGCCAAACAACTCAAATTGGTCAAGCGCTTTTAAGAATGCTAACAAACAACTTGATTGGGATAATTGGAGGAACAAAGCTTTAAATAAATCATCACTTATTAACTATATTAAACACAAAGAACGACCATCTCTAGAACCTTACCTACTTGACAAACTTAATTTCTATGGTTCAAGTTTAAAATTCAAAGCTCGCTCTAATTCACTAGATTTAGAAGGAAGGAAAATGTCATGGTCAGACAAGAACACCGGGCTATGCAAGATATGTAACCTAAACCAAGTTGAATCAATTGACCACTTCATATTCAACTGCACAAGTTTGGACAACATAAGGAATGATCATTTCATGAAACTCGAAAGAGAATTATGTTCTAAGGGGTGGGAGATAATTTGGCAAATGTTCTTTACTGGCGATGTTAATGTAAAACACCATCTACTTCTAGATAACATCTTTGATGATAATTATGACTTGGGTTATATACTCGACAATTGCTGTAAACTATTTCTAACTGATGCATGGAAAGAAAGAACTAATAGACTGAAAGACTTGTGATTTGATATTATGTAAAGTATTGATACTCATACAAACATGTAAAGTTTCTTTTTTATCTTTTTTATTTTGTTGTGTTTGTATATATTGTATAATTTGTTATATGTTTGGATGCACCATCGGATGGATGAGTGCCACTGATGTAAAAGTGAATTCCTAATAAAAACTAAAAACTAGGTATCCACATTCAAACCTTGGACCTATAACAAAAGGGACAATAGGTCCACGGTTGCTATCACAAAGGAAAGCATTGTGGTCCACGGTTGCTATCACAAAGAGTTGAACAAAGGAGGGTCCACGATTGCGGGTATTTACACACGTGTGTGCGTGCTCACCCACACCCCCACATGTCCCGGTGCACACACCATTGTGGGGACTTCCTATTGTTGTTCTATTATTCCCTTTTCTAAAGAATCTTGTTGTGGGGACCCAGTTTAACAAAGAAAAACGTTGTGGGGACCTTTGTTCCATTGTATAAAAGTCCCCACAGCTCTGGCTATGCCTACCCACACACACACGCAAGTGTGTAACAGCCTGCAATCATGGACCCTCCTTTGTTCAACTCTTTGTGATAGCAATCGTGGACCACAATGCTTTCCTTTGTGATAGCAACGGTGGACCTATTGTCCTCTTTTGTTATAGGTCCCTGGTTTGAATGTGGTTACCTACTCACAAGCACACACGGAAGGACATGTCGGAAACAGTATGCCCCTTCGGTGGCTTCGCCACCGCGGGGCATAATAATAACAGGGACAAGCACCCGAAGTCCAAACTATTAAGACAATAGAAGAAATGGGTAGGGCTAAAAGTTATTAAAAATGGTTAGCAAATTGCTTTCTTAAAGCATTGGTACAGGGTCCAATTTCACAGCTCTGCTAACCGCGTAATTCTGTGCTAACTGAGCCCTGTAAAGCACTTAGTTCTATGGGAAGTAAGCAGAGAATTCTGCAGTATGCAGAGCCATAACGATGGGCCCAGATTGGGCCATTAACTACTAATTGTTGTATAAATGGGTACCTACCAAGATGGCAGTATTTTCCACTCCAGGCTGATGTACATTCACATTGGAATCCATTCACCACGTCAATCCACCTGCCACCGTTAATGCAAGGTGAACTCTCACACTCATTTATATCTGTAAATCAAAAGATTAAATAGACATTTAACAAAAACTGAAAAATTCAAAACATCAGAACAGCAGGATTTGGGGATGTGCCAATCCCCTAAGGCCCTAAATGCTCCTTTTGGTACAATTTTCTCCTCCCTTGTCATTGACGTATGTAGTAATTCATTACTACTCATTGAAATAGTTGCAAGACTGAAAACACATTGAAAGTTTTGTAAGAATAAAGAACCACCACATCTTATGAGATAAGCAAACCTCACTTGATTGAAATAAAGAAAATAAAGAGCCTGAATGAGTTTCTCTGCAGTTGAACAAACAATAGGCATGCGGTGGGGGGGGGGGGGGGGTTGCCTGAACCCACCAAACATTTCCCTTGGGTTTGAACTGTCAGTGACTTACTTTCATCACACAGTGCTCCTCTCCATCCAGGCAGACATGAACAGCTGAATGTGATAACGTTACTGGTAGTGGTACACGAAGCTCCATTAGCACATGGGATGCTGTCACACGGGTTCAACGCTGCAAGATAACATGGCAAAAGATTTTCAGATAAACTTGTATGCAACTCTTGAAAGTGAAACTGACTGGGTAAATTTCAATTAATTTAGGATTGAACAAAGAACAAGAAAAGTCGTGTTTGGTAAACACAAATGCCCCGCAAGCCAATCCGTTTCTTGACATTTGACCATTTTGATGTTCCAGTGGATTTTGGGGGTCCAGTGCATTTATACAATATTAAAAGCGAATGAATTAATCCCATTTGATTATTCAAACCATTCACCTGATGCTGACTGAGGCTCCCCCAAGAGGACCTACACAGAGTTAAATACAATGGACTTACAAATGTACTTGTATGTGTAACCCAGAAAGACTTGCCAGGCTATGTTCAGGAAGGCAAAATTTCTTTTGTTTTAGCCGTATGACCTTGACAATTGGCCAAGGGTGCAAAGCAATAGGCTTCTTGAGGATCCCAAGACCAATTCACCAACCAATTTTGGAGTTGAAATGACAAGTACTTCTCAAAAAAAATTGCTCAGACAAAATTTCTTTTGTTTTAGCTATAATGATCAATAAAGTTTGCCTAGGGTCCGACAGACCTCTGGGGTGGGGGGATCCCAGGACCAATCCACATGCCAAGTTTTGAGTTGATATATGACAATTACTTCTCGAGGTATTGATCAGGCAACATTTCTTTTGTTTTAGCCATAACCAATTTTTATTGCCAAGGGTCCAACAGCGACAGACCTCTAGGGGTGGGGGAGGGGGGGGGAATCCCAAACCAATCCACAAACAAAGACCAATCCACAAACCAAGTTTGGAGTTGATATTACAAGTACTTCACGAGATATTGCTCAGACAACATTTCCTTTGTTTTTGCCTATAGTCCAACATCGACAGACCTCTGTGGGGTGGGGGGGGGGGTCCAAAGACCAATCCACATGACAAGTTTTGAGTTGGCATTTCAGTCCTTCTGAGTTATAATTCATTCGCACGCACGCACGCACAAATCACAATACAAAAACACGCACGCACGCACAAATCACAATACCAAAACACGCACGCACGCACGCACAAATCACGATACCAAAAACATGCACGCACACACCCACACAAGTGTGTAACAGCCTGCAATCGTGGACCCCTCCTTTGTTCAACTCTTTGTGATAGCAACCGTGGACCACAATGCTTTCCTTTGTGATAGCAACCTTGGACCTATTGTCCTCTTTTGTTATAGGTCCCCGGTTTGAATGTGGTTACCTACTCACCCACACACACACCCACCCTTACAGATCCGGTTTGTGGGGTACTGCTATTGTTGTTCTATTATTCCCTTTTCTGAAGAATTCCCTTGTGGGGTCCAATTGTTCCTATTGAAATGACCTTGTGGGGTCCATTGTTCCATTGTTGTCAGGACCCCACAAGTGCCAATCCGTGCGAACACTACTCACCCACACACACAAGTGTGTAAATACCAGCAATCGTGGACCCTCCTTTGTTCAACTCTTTGTGATAGCAACCGTGGACCACAATGCTTTCCTTTGTGATAGCAACCGTGGACCTATTGTCCTCTTTTTTTATAGGTCCCCGGTTTGAATGTGGTTACCTACTCACCCACACACGGAAGGACATGTCAGAACAGTATGCCCCTTCGGTGGCTTCGCCACCGCGGGGCATAAAAAAACATGTAGAACACAATGTTGTTGTTTTTTCACAAATAATCTTAGCCAGTGTTGTGCCATGTTGTGCTGCGGATACTCTGCCATGTACATGTAGGTGGGAAAGACCAAAGGGTGAAAACACTCATAGTCATACATACTACAACTACAACTACAACTACCCCCTCCCCCCAAATTTTTACTCTTTCTACACAGCATTTTTAAAAGGAGATTTAATCATTGTCGAAGTGGGTTGGGTAGAAGGCTGGGAAAGATGAGTGGGGAAGGATAGGTGAGAAGATGAGGAGGGGTGAGGGAAGGCAGAGGGGATAGTATGGTGGGAAGGCAACATTTCTTTTGTTTTAGCCATAATAACCCTAACCTTGACATTTGGCCTAGGGTGCAAAATCAATAGGATTCTCGGGGATCCCAAGACCAATCCACAAACCATTGTTTGGAGTTGATATGACAAGTACATCTCGAAGTATTACTCGGACAACATTTCCTTTGTTTTAGCCATAATGACCATTTGTTTTTGCCTATAGTCCAACATTGACAGCTGGTGATCGGGGTGGGGGGATCCCAGGACCAATCCACATGACAAGTTTTGAGTTGGCATTTGAGTCCTTCTCAGTTGTGATACGCACGCACGCAGGTAACCACATTCAAACCGGGGACCTATAACAAAAGAGGACAATAGGTCCACAGTTGCTATCACAAGGGAAAGCATTGTGGTCCACAGTTGCTATCACAAAGAGTTGAACAAAGGAGGGTCCACGATTGCAGGCTGTTACACACTTGTGTGTGTGTGAGTAGGTAACCACATTCAAACTGTTGACCTATAACAAAAGGGACAATAGGTCCACAGTTGCTATCACAAAGGAAAGCATTGTGGTCCACGGTTGCTATCACAAAGAGTTGAACAAAGGAGGGTCCACGATTCCTGGTATTTACACAAGTGTGTGTGTGTGAGTAGGTAACCACATTCAAACCAGGGACCTATAACAAAAGAGGACAATAGGTTCACGGTTGCTATCACAAAGGAAAGCATTGTGGTCCACGGTTGCTATCACAAAGAGTTGAACAAAGGAGGGTGCACGATTGCAGGCTGTTACACACTTGTGTGCGTGCGTGCTCACACGCACACACGGAAGGACATGTCGGAAACAGTATGCCCCTTCGGTGGCTTCGCCACCGCGGGGCATAATAATAACAGGGACAAGCACCCGAAGTCCAAACTATTAAGACAATAGAAGAAATGGGTAGGGCTAAAAGTTATTAAAAATGGTTAGCAAATTGCTTTCTTAAAGCATTGGTACAGGGTCCAATTTCACAGCTCTGCTAACCGCGTAATTCTGTGCTAACTGAGCCCTGTAAAGCACATAGTTCTATGGGAAGTAAGCGCAGAATTCTGCAGTATGCAGAGCCATAACGATGGGCCCAGATTGGGCCATTAACTACTAATTGTTGTATAAATGGGTACCTACCAAGATGGCAGTATTTTCCACTCCAGGCTGATGTACATTCACATTGGAATCCATTCACCACGTCAATCCACCTGCCACCGTTAATGCAAGGTGAACTCTCACACTCATTTATATCTGTAAATCAAAAGATTAAATAATAATAATAATAATAATTAAAACTTGTAAAGCGCCATCTATCTAAGACTAAACTTATTCCGAGGCGCATAAAAACCAAACAAAAACAAAAAACAGAAAGAGTAACCAAAAAGATTACAAATTACGTAGCTTAGAAAGAAATAAGAGCACATTGAATAAAACAGATTTACATAAATGTGTCGGCAAAAACAAGTGGAAAAAATAACAAACAGATAGTCAATCATAATAAATATTGAACAGGTGAGTTTTTAGCAATGTTTTGAAAATGTCCAGAGACTTTGTAGCTCGGATATGTAAAGGAAGAGAGTTCCAGAGAGTGGGTGCAGATACAGAAAAAGCGCGAACGCCGTTGGAAGTGGTTGTATTAGGGACAGTTAAAAGAAGTTGGTTAAATAGACATTTAACAAAAACTGAAAAATTCAAAACATCAGAACAGCAGGATTTGGGGATGTGACAATCCCCTAAGGCCCTAAATGCTCCTTTTGGTACAATTTTCTCCTCCCTTGTCATTGACGTACAGTATGTAGTAATTCATTATTACTCATTGAAATAGTTGCAAGACTGAAAACACATTGAAAGTTCTTTAAGAATAAAGAACCACCACATCTTATGAGATAAGCAAACCTCACTTGATTGAAATAAAGAAAATAAAGAGCCTGAACGAGTTTCTCTGCAGTTGAACAAACAATAGGCATGCGGTGGGGGGGGGGGGGGGGGGGGGGGGGGGGTTGCCTGAACCCACCAAACATTTCCCTTGGGTTTGGACTGTCAGTGACTTACTTTCATCACACAGTGCTCCTCTCCATCCAGGCAGACATGAACAGCTGAATGTGATAACGTTACTGGTAGTGGTACACAAAGCTCCATTAGCACATGGGATGCTGTCACACGGGTTCAACGCTGCAAGATAACATGGCAAAAGATTTTCAGATAAACTTGTATGCAACTCTTGAAAGTGAAACTGACTGGGTAAATTTCAATTAATTTAGGATTGAACAAAGAACAAGAAAAGTCGTGTTTGGTAAACACAAATGCCCCGCAAGCCAATCCGTTTCTTGACATTTGACCATTTTGATGTTCCAGTGGATTTTGGGGGTCCAGTGCATTTATACAATATTAAAAGCGAATGAATTAATCCCATTTGATTATTCAAACCATTCACCTGATGCTGACTGAGGCTCCCCCAAGAGGACCTACACAGAGTTAAATACAATGGACTTACAAATGTACTTGTATGTGTAACCCAGAAAGACTTGCCAGGCTATGTTCAGGAAGGCAAAATTTCTTTTGTTTTAGCCGTATGACCTTGACAATTGGCCAAGGGTGCAAAGCAATAGGCTTCTTGAGGATCCCAAGACCAATTCACCAACCAATTTTGGAGTTGAAATGACAAGTACTTCTCAAAAAAAATAGCTCAGACAAAATTTCTTTTGTTTTAGCTATAATGATCAACAAAGTTTGCCTAGGGTCCGACAGACCTCTGGGGTGGGGGGGATCCCAGGACCAATCCACATGCCAAGTTTTGAGTTGATATACATGTATGACAATTACTTCTCGAGGTATTGATCAGGCAACATTTCTTTTGTCTTAGCCATAATGACAAAATTTTATTGCCAAGGGTCCAACAGCGACAGACCTCTAGGGGTGGGGGGGGGAATCCCAAACCAATCGACAAACAAAGACCAATCCACAAACCAAGTTTGGAGTTGATATTACAAGTACTTCACGAGATATTGCTCAGACAACATTTCCTTTGTTTTTGCCTATAGTCCAACATCGACAGACCTCTGTGGGGTGGGGGGGGGGTCCAAAGACCAATCCACATGACAAGTTTTGAGTTGGCATTTCAGTCCTTCTGAGTTATAATTCATTCGCACGCACGCACGCACGCACAAATCACAATACCAAAACACGCACGCACGCACAAATCACAATACCAAAACACGCACGCACGCACGCACAAATCACGATACCAAAAACATGCACGCACACACCCACCCAAGTGTGTAACAGCCTGCAATCGTGGACCCTCCTTTGTTCAACTCTTTGTGTTGACAACCGTGGACCACAAAGCTTTCCTTTGTGATAGCAACCTTGGACCTATTGTCCTCTTTTGTTATAGGTCCCCAGTTTGAATGTGGTTACCTACTCACGCACACACACAAGTGTGTAACAGCCTGCAATCGTGGACCCTCCTTTGTTCAACTCTTTGTGATAGCAACCGTGGACCACAATGCTTTCCTTTGTGATATAGCAACCATGGACCTATTGTCCTCTTTTTTTATAGGTCCCCGGTTTGAATGTGGTTACCTACTCACCCACACACGGAAGGACATGTCAGAAACAGTATGCCCCTTCGGTGGCTTCGCCACCGCGGGGCATAAAAAAAACATGTAGAACACAATGTTGTTGTTTTTTCACAAATAATCTTAGCCAGTGTTGTGCAATGTTGTGCTGCGGATACTCTGCCATGTACATGTACATGTAGGTGGAAAGACCAAAGGGTGAAAACACTCATAGTCATACATACTACAACTACAACTACAACTACCCCCTCCCCCCAAATTTTTACTCTTTCTACTCAACATTTTTAAAAGGAGATTTAATCATTGTCGAAGTGGGTTGGGTAGAAGGCTGGGAAAGATGAGTGGGGAAGGATAGGTGAGAAGGTGAGGAGGGGTGAGGGAAGGCAGAGGAGATAGTATGGTGGGAAGGCAACATTTCTTTTGTTTTAGCCGTAATAACCCTAACCTTGACATTTGGCCTAGGGTGCAAAATCAATAGGATTCTCGGGGATCCCAGGACCAATCCACAAACCAAGTTTGGAGTTGATATGACAAGTACATCTCGAAGTATTACTCGGACAACATTTCCTTTGTTTTAGCCATAATGACCATTTGTTTTTGCCTATAGTCCAACATTGACAGATGGGGATCGGGGTGGAGGGATCCCAGGACCAATCCACACGACAAGTTTTGAGTTGGCATTTGAGTCCTTCTAGGTTGTGATACGCACGCACGCACGCACCCAAGTGTGTAACAGCCTGCAATCGTGGACCCTCCTTTGTTCAACTCTTTGTGATAGCAACCGTGGACCACAATGCTTTCCTTTGTGATAGCAATCATGGACCTATTGTCCTCTTTTGTTATAGGTCCCCAGTTTGAATGTGGTTACCTACTCACCCACGCATACACACACGGAAGGACATGTCGGAAACAGTATGCCCCTTCGGTGGCTTCGCCACCGCGGGGCATAATAACAACTTATTGGTCAGAAGCCTACAGGTAAAGTGCATTTGAGAAACATTTCACTTGGAAGTAATGTGGTTATGTAAAAATTAGAGTTCCAGCATGCAAAATGTACTCAATGACTTACAACAATGGACTGATTTAAATAAAATGAAACTTAATCCTGCCAAATGTCAGCGCATGAATATCAGTTTCCAACGTAACCCGCTGACCTACCCACTTTGACATGTTAGATTCTCAAATTACTTTTTTTTTTAAACTGATTGTTTGAAATTATTGGGTATTTTTTATACAGAGTAATTTGAAGTGGGATTCCCAGGTTAACAGCATGTGTGGTAATTTTAACCGTAGACTCTTCTTTTTACGACAACTTAAACGGTGTTTTATTTCTGGCAAGGATCTGTTAACAGTGTATGTTATGTAATGTCCGATCCACAATTGAATACGCCTGTCCTGGGCCCAATTTCATAAAGCCTGTAAGCACAAAAACTTGCTCAGCACAGAAAAGTATTGCTTAGGGTTAGCAGAAACAGGTTACCAGTCAAAATTACATAAAGTTTGCATTGTTGTGACTGGTGCCCCACTCAATTTTTGCTTAGCAAAGAAATTTGTCAAGCAGTATTTTCTGCTAAACAGCTTTATGAAATTGGGCCCTGTTTGGTATTCTGGACTCACTATACATAGTTCCCACATGACGTCACTATATGCTAAAACCCACATTATGACCCTTGAAAGATTACAAAAAGGGCCCTTCGTATTATTCTGGATGGCTGGCCAGCCTTACACCAACATCATATGTACTGGGTCTAGGACTAGGTTGGCCCCATTTTCAGAGTGTCGAGTTTTAACCAAACTTAATTTCTTGTTTGCGAGACTCCTCTCTGTTGCATAAAAGTGCAACAGACAGGCTGACCTCTAGCCCACCTTGTTGGGCTGTAATGGCTCTCTTTTAACATCGGTCTCATAACACTGTCCGGGCACAGCTCTGTATCATATATGGTCAGACTGGAGTGCTTACCAAGTAAACCATGAGGAAGGTATAGCACTATAGTACTAGGAGGTCAGCTAGCCCACCTTGTTGGGCTGTAATGGCTCTCTTTTAACATCGGTCTCATTGTTGGGCTGTAATGGCTCTCTTTTAACATCGGTCTCATAACACTCACCATTCATGCCATTACAGCCCACCATCCATAAGGTTTATCGCGATTCAGAATCGCAATGGATCATGGGAGGGCAGAGGGGGCAAATGCTACAGTCGGTCGTCGTGCGCGAGTTCCCGGGTTGCCCCCTTTCAGTTTCACTACACTATCATGCGCGGCAAAACAGCGCCCTCTCTTGGTATTTTGCTATTCGCGATAAACCTTATAGACCATACATGTCAATAAACGCGAAGTTTTAAGGCCCTACGAGCAAGTCGTACCTCTTTGATCGCAAATTTCTCCCGTTTATAAACATCCCATACTACTCCAACCTACCTTACTTTGTTCCTTACATCTGAGCCAAATGATGGCTTCATTTGAATATGATTTTTTGAAAATGGCCAAAAAAAACGGTGTACAAAAATCGCATTGAAGTTCGTCCTGCCTGGGAGCCGCCATCTTACTTATGATTCGCTGCCTGTTATATTAATCATGAGAAAGTAGTCAGGGCGCCCAGCTGATCTATTAAGTCATTCGTGGAATGATAGCGCCCTCTATTTGCGGCAATTTGTAATGGGGCGGATCGTGGAAATACAGAACAGGGACGTCTTGCACCAAGACTAGGAACAGTATAGACTTGACTCAAGTCCCAATCCCGTGCAATGCCCTTCCTTGCCTCATCGTCGTTCCGCGCGCGGGACAGGGACTTGACGATCCCGCAGTTGCCTGATATGTAAATTTATTCACTTACGAATGTCCAATCAAACGCGTTCAAAAAGAAGACTCGTTGATTTTTTTATTTGCGGGGGGGGGGGGGTAAAGTACTTTGTCGAGGATCGAAATGCATTAATATATATAAAAACTACAAATTTATTTGAATTCAAGTTAATATTACGTATACATTGGGATTGGTATTGTTTGCAAATGGATACTTTGAATTGTTGACAAATGCAATTCAGCGACTTAAAACACCCACCCCCCCTCTTCCGCCCGTCAGCCATTCTGGAGATGCTTACGTGTACAAACATGATACAAACGTCAGCGTAAGATGAATACTAAATGAAAGGGGCGGCACTTCCACGCTCCCATTAGACTTGATTTCAAGTCTGAGATCGCGGTTATTTCTCTGCATCAGCCACACAAAATTTCCCCCGCAGAATGGCTATCACGCGGTCTCAGCTCGCAATCTCAGACTTGACATTTACAACTGACATTTACATAACAACACTATGCCAGAGAGATGGCCAATCAGGAGGCCACAAAACTCCTGGTAATGCTGCGCGCTACGATGGTAACGATTATCAACGATTCACGTATACAGAACATTGGTTGTTGTGGACAGCATTGCGCCTATGATTGTATACGTGAACCGTTGGGTTTGTTACCAGCGTAGCACGCACCATTACCAGCTCAAAAATTTCAACGGCGGCCATTTTGTTAACGGAAGGCGAGGATTCTGAAAACGGTGAGAATTTATCACATTTTGCAACTTTTGTTTTGCGGAGTGGATTTTCTGACTCAACCCGACCTCGATGAGAGTATAAGAAACACATAGAGCCTAATTTTGGCGAGATCCGGTTTGGGAAATTAACTGTAGGTGCAGAAACGTGAAGGGGAAAAAGTTTCGAATAGGATTTTGTACATGTCACTCTATGAGGGTAATGGAGACGATAGCGGAATGAACCTCATACTCATAGTTCTAGGAGTAGAGCCATTACTATGGTGGCCCTGAAGGGACATCGCACATCGCAAATATCTTTGCAAATATTTGCGATGTCGCAAATATCTTTGCAAATATCTTTGCAAATATTTGCGATGTCGCAAATATCTTTGCAAATATCTTTGCAAATATTTGCGATGTCGTAAATATCTTTGCAAATATTTGCGATGTCGCAAATATTATTGCAAATATCTTTGCAAATATTTGCGACGTCGCAAATATCTTTGCAAATATCTTTGCAAATATTTGCGACGTCGCAAATATTATCGCAAATATCTTTGCAAATATTTGCGACGTCGCAAATATTATCGCAAATATCTTTGCAAATATTTGCGACGTCGCAAATATTATCGCATACTTTATCGCATACTTCGTCGCATAGTTTGCATATTTGTGGTGGATATTTTTTCAAGAGCCTAGATGGTCTTAAGGTTGTTTGGGTTCCAGCCTTCATTCCATTAACGTGTACACCGGGTGGATAGTCGGATACAGTCTGCTCTGCGCCGTGTGTGTGTACATGTCAAATGCACTGAGAGATTGAGAATGAGGAGATGTTGACATCCGTGGTCGTTTTTTTGATGAATCTCAACCAAAAAAGGCATCAAGTCAACAAGATCAGCATTATGCCACCTTCAAAAGGATCAGTGGTGAGGATTGTTAATTAATGTTGTGTAGTTACGATAATCGGTTGTCCGTCCAGAGCAGAGTGGATGGCTCAAGGTCCTTTCTCTATATAGAATAGTAGTACTACGTACTACGGTACATGGAGGTAGCAACCTACTCCCATGGAGTCTGGACCTCCATGGAAAGTATAAAAACTAGGCCACCAGGCAGGACCCAATTTCATAAAGCTGTTTAGCAGAAAATACTGCTTGGAAAATGTACTATTTGCTTAGCAAAATTTAGCAGGGTACCAGTCGCAACTATGTTAACTTTATGGAATACACTGGCAGTAGCTAACCTGTTTGTTTCTGTTTAGCAAAGTGTTTGTGCTTAACACTTTTTTTGACAGGCTTTATGAAATTTGGCCCAGGACTCGAGTCAATACATACGGCAGGTACCGATAAATAGTCAGGTAGTCGTTGCGATAATTGTAATCCACCATCCTCCCGACGGTCGGAGAGGTTGGTGGGTTACGATTATCACAACTAAACGCTGTACCAAGTACGAAGTAGGGCCCAAGTGTCTTGTTTTTAAATTGAACTGCAAAATTAATGTGATGAGCAAACACCTCCCCCCCCCCCCTAAAAAAATAAAAAACATTACCCTCTAATACCTGACCCTTGGTTCGGGTATAATTGACTGTTGGATTAGATCATTTATACAACTCAAGACAACACTAACCATAAAAGCTGTACTAACAGATTTTTCAAAAACATTGTGATCTCTGTCACAATTGTCGAGACTGTTACAGAAAAATACTTTCTTGTTTGCATCGAAAACAGGTCAAACTCAAAACAAATGGGACGCTATTGAAGTCATCGAAGATCGGTGCGTGGTGTGAAAGTTTCAATGTCCATCACGTTTTAATATATGTTTGCATATTTCTTATAAACAAAGGAAGGTAATTAGGGCATCAGTTGATTATGGAATATTTTATTTTTTTTTCAATTCAAAGAAAAAGGCATAGGCCTACTACATCGAAAACCGGACAGGGGAGGATGTATAGTAGTAGGCCTAAACTAGTATTTAATGTTCCTAAACTAGCCCTCTGCTCTGGACAACCGATTATCGTAACTACACAAAATTAACAATCCTCACCACTGATCCTTTTGAAGGCGGCATAATGTTGACTTGCATGCCTTTGTTGGACAGACCACGGATGTCAACCTCTCTTCGTCGTCTCATCTCATGTGTACCTATAGGCTATAGTGCAAGCTAAAAAACACACGCGCGCACAGAGCAGACTGTATCCGACTATCCACCCGCGTACACGTTTGAATGAAGGCTGGAACCCAAACAACCTTAAGACCATCTAGGCTCTTGAAAAAATATCCACCACAAATATGCAAACTATGCGACGAAGTATGCGATAAAGTATGCGATAATATTTGCGACGTCGCAAATATTTGCAAAGATATTTGCGATAATATTTGCGACGTCGCAAATATTTGCGATAATATTTGCGACGTCGCAAATATTTGCAAAGATATTTGCGATAATATTTGCGACGTCGCAAATATTTGCAAAGATATTTGCAAAGATATTTGCGACGTCGCAAATATTTGCAAAGATATTTGCAATAATATTTGCGACATCGCAAATATTTGCAAAGATATTTACGACATCGCAAATATTTGCAAAGATATTTGCGATAATATTTGCGACATCGCAAATATTTGCAAAGATATTTGCGATGTGCGATGTCCCTTCAGGGCCACCATACATTACAGCCCAACAATAAGGTTTATCGCGATTCAGAATCGCAATGGATCATGGGAGGGCAGAGGGGGCAAATGCTACAGTCGGTCGTCGTGCGCGAGTTCCCGGGTTGCCCCCTTTCACGATCACTACACCATCATGCGCGGCAAAACAGCGCCCTCTCTTGGTATTTTGCTATTCGCGATAAACCTTATGAGACCGATGATGTTAAAAGAGAGCCATTACAGCCCAACAAGGTGGGCTAGCTGACCTCCTACTAGTACTATAGTGCTATACCTTCCTCATGGTTTACTTGGTAAGCACTCCAGTCTGACCATATTAGACCCAGTAACTGGGGCGCTGTACTCCTTTTTTCGAAATTTTGACATCATCGGTCGTACTACTAGCGCCCCAGGAAGGCGTTGCACATATCAACGGGAATCCCTGATATCGCATCATTTTGAATACGGAAGCCACACAAAATGCCTCAGAACGACAAAAATCCCCAACAAAATAGCTTTAAAAACGCCTACTGGTTTCTTGATATGTCTAAGATGCAACAACAGGTATTTAAATGTACTCACGATTTTGTTTTGTGCTGAAATTTTACGTTTTTTGTCCAGTCGATCGGAGAAAATGGCAATCCTGCTATTAGCAGGATCGGGTCAACTATGATCTGCGACTTTTTCATCGTCGCGATGCATTCTGGGTAGTAGATTTAATCAACGACTGTTTACAGTCGCACTTTGCAGAAAAAGAAATGTGCAGAAACCGTAAACAGAAGCTCTATGAAAATGGACCCAGGCCTAAACTAGTAAGGGGCCAGGCGGGGGTTGGGGACCAGACTGATTCACTCAGCGCGCTGAGCGAAGGTTTTGTGAAAATACGTGTAATGCGGTGCGCATCCGTCTGCGCAAAAGATATTATGCACAGCGCGTTATGTAAATCAGTCTGGTCCCCAATAGATCGTATAAGTGTTAATACGTGATCAAAAAATTCACTCTCGCGACTCGAAAGGCAAGCAATTTTCCCCCCAAATCCGTGATTTAAAAAAAAAAATGTTTAGCATTAGGGCTTTCTACAAGTAGGCCTACAGTAGCATTCGATCTGTACGTTTTATAACCCGGATTAAAAATTACATCGTGCACAACAATAGGATTGCAATGGTGCTAGGCTCAATTGGCAAGGATACGAACGAAGTGGATTGGCTCTATATGGGGCTAGTGAAGACATAGCATCGTATAATCATGTGGTGTCTCACTCTGTTCAGAAAATCACAGATTTTTTTCGTATTCAAGAGAGAGGGTTAATATCCGTTGTGTTTCTTTCAAACTGGTAATTATCAATTGTGCAGGGCTGGGGGATGGGGGCTGGGCCGGGCCTCTAGGCCTACCCTCACATTTTCGTACATTAATGTTATTGTTGCTCGATCGCGCTGTCACTGAAGACAAACACAACTTGTTTTTATCAGTAGTAACATATTATTTTTGTGTCACATTCTAATCCTCAAGTATGTGAAAACTTATAGACAAAGAGGTTAATTATATTAAAAATTGCACTATCGTTTGCACCAACAGTTTTTTTCCCCCTGAATAAGTATTAATTGTAGCCTGCATTTTGATTTTTATAACTCAGGATGGCTGATTCAAATCAATGACTCCCAACTCGAAAATATTGTTTTAATAATGATCTTGCTAAAACAAAATTTGTTAAAGTGGTCAGATATTGCATGAGATCGCACCACAGAGCATCTAGAATCCTAACTGTTTCGGAGCATTTAAGCGGGCCCCGGAACCGGCCCATGCCGTAAGGGCTTCGCGTTACGCGCTCGTAGGAGCCACAAATTGCATTCACCATTTGCTGCTTGGTAAGTTTTCACGCCCCCCCCCCCCCCCCCCCCCCCCCCCCCCCCCCGTTTGGAAAATCCTGGATCCGCCCCTGCGGGGTAACACCATGTGTATATCTACTTGCTGGGTAGATTTTGTTCTTTGAGAACTTGTCTTGCTATATTTTATTCTACTGCCGCGGATTATTATTTTTTCGGAATTCGGGAGACTTCTCAGTTCTGAAGTGAAAAGAACTGTCCTGCTTATTAACTACCGGGGCGGGAGGTAGGAAATCGGCCGGGACTACCAGTAGGCCTACTACTTTCGCTTTGTGGATCGAGGGGACTTCTCGTTATTAACTAATACACTGCAGCGGAGTTAGTCCTTAATTGGTCCCAACGTTTCGACTAGCTTGCTCTAGTGATCGTCAGACGATTTCCTACCTCCCACCCAGGTAGTAGTTAACAAGCAGGACAGTTCTTTTCAGAACTGAGAAGTCTCTATACACACGGTGTTACATACCGCAAACCAAATATACAACTGTGTGACGTTCACGTTAAAATAATGAAATATTTAAGAACTAACCATTCAACCTGTAGTGAACAAAAGTTGATATATATATATATTTATTTTAATTTTTTGTCAAGTACAAACATAATTTGTTTAGACTTAAAATTAGCCTTATCTAAATGACACTGATTTAAAACCACTAACATAATAGCCTACACAGGTAGGCCTCTTTGGGGCATGAAACGCATCGGAGGTTATATATAGGCCTAATTGCTCTTCAGTGATAATATTACATGGTTCCTGTGATGTGTTTTAATGCACGATGGATTTTAAGAGCTTGCTTGTGTTTAACTTCTTCGGCTTTATGGGCCTTTTCCATTTACAACATACAAGCACCGAACTCAAAGCAGCAGCACTGGAAAGAGGCGAGCTGAGGTGGGATTGGTCCCAGTGATTCCAGCGGTTTATAATTTAAGGAGGAGACCACGTTTTATAGTTTATGGGTTATGAGATCAACTTATGTAGCACCTTACAAGGGTTTACAAGGTGCCGTGGCGCACTCGGCAGCCACAGCCATAACACCCGGGCAAACCCCTTTGTTAATGATAACATGTGTTCTTTACGTGCATATAAACTTTTATCAAGCTGCCACATCTTGGTCTTGTTCCCTCTATCCAACAGCAGTAATAAATGCTGACACTCATTTCACAAGAAAGGAACCAGACTGTTTTTTCTTCCAGCCTCGCTTTGATTTGGTTTGGAGAAAAAACAAGGTGGCCAAACCAACTATACACACGGGACCTTTACGGCTTAAAGCTTTAAGTCCAATCCCAAGGACCGGGTAATAATGGATAGGTGTGTTCCTCAAGGACATACGTGCCACGACCAGGACTTGAGCCCAAACTGCTGGGACAAAAACACCAGAGTTGAGTCATGTGTGCCACGACACGCCACAGAATAGGTGTAATCGAACAAAAATCAAGGATCTTTGGGCATTGGATTTTGATATTTTGAGATATTTGATTGCCTTGTTAATAAAAAAGAATATACATTTTGTTTTAAAAGACGGAACGTAAAATAGTCTTGTGAACAAGATGTTAAATGTTGGTCGCGGAGAAAACTAAACGGCTCTCTCACAATCTCGCGAGACTGCTGCTCTGCGCGAGACTACTGCTCTGAGCACACATTTTACCGTAGGTAATATTTAATCAAGTTTATGAGGCAAGTGACACATCCATCGTAAACAAATATAATAAGTGTGCAATAAAAAAGCTGCTCCATTGTTCTTGACTCAGTTTAAAGTCAATAGAGACAAAATTTCAACATTTTTTTTTTACTTTTCATTTTGTGTAATGGAATTTAAATGCATGGTAAGTGTTCGTTGCAGTTGAAATAATCTGTCGTAGGCCTGATTCTTGCTTACTAAGTGTATGAACAAATTTTATCCCCGATGGAAATTGTTGTTACATCTAATTAAATATTCCAAACTATCTATATAAAAAGAAATGTTATAATGATACTGTACAATGAAAATTTAAGATTTCGTTGTCTTCTACAAACTGTGGCGCCAATAATATACTAATAAGTCTGTGGCATTGTTGCTTGGTATTGACAGTGACTGTCCATTGAGCAGAAAAAGATGCACCCATGAAATGGTTTTCTATTAACCCCTTCATCAATTAATAAGAACAGATTTACAATACATTTATTTATTTACAACCGTTTACAGCAGTCATTATAGAGCCGTTGTGATAGGGAGTTTTGGCCCCCACTGTCTCCCATACGGTAAATTAACTTGGTTGGGCTGCCCAAGGTGAGTCAAAAGAGGAGGCTACCAGACAATATTTCTACAGAATTCGTCATAATGGAGGGGAGGGGGTGGACACATGTAGAATCTTCTGCCACACCGGGTCAATTTGGGGGCCCTTATATAAAAGTTCACCAAAAACATGTATTGGAGTTTTAATATTAACCACAAAAAGTGCCGTCCCTCCTCAACACTCCCTCACTCACTCATTGTTTATACCTCATGTACTTCATTGGTGTATGAATTAGGGATACCACCGGAACCGCGATGTCTAAGTGACGTAAGCTGTATTTCAGATTGCGATTTGAAATCGGTATTCTTGGTGGCACCCTCTGCCTCTTCCGGGCTCCTCGGGCAAAACACCTTCCTGCTACGGATTGGCATCGTATTCATGATGATGACGCGCATGTGCTGTCGGCAACAAAACATCAAGAAAATTAAGAGACCCTGAAGAGAGTTGAAGACCGAAAAGAGAACCTGGAAGACGAAATTGGAGGACTCGAAGATGGAAAGAAGACCGAAGACCCAGGTGAGACCGAGAAGCACGGAGATGGCCACCGAGTTCTGGATGCGTTTGACAGCCTTGCCTCTCTGGTTTTTTACCAAGGATGATCTTATTCGTTGTCGAAAATACAGATTCCAGAGAACAAGGGTGAAGATGATTGTGTTGTAGAGCAAAACGAGGGCTAACACAACGATCTCACAGTACAGGAATGCCCAGCCTCCTGGCCTCAAGAAGCAGCTTAGAGAAAAGGCAACAGGTGGAAAGTTAAGGTTTTTAACTTGTCCCAACAATTGGCGGGGTGGTGTTCACACCTCAGAACCTAGCACAGGCTGTCAGCAAGTTATGTGGAAGCCACTTTGTCAGAGGACTGGTTGTATATGTCGGTATGTCTGTAACTTTGTGCAGGAACATGAAACTATTGTTAAGCCCATCAAAAACAAACTCTGGGACCTGATCCCCTCTTAATCAAAGTGGAGTGGTCCAGTCTGGGATATCAAGGACTTTGACTCCCCAGGCCATTGCACTTTGGAGAAAACAATGATATGACTTAGCGTTTACCAGCGCTCAAAGGATATAGCACGTTGCCAATAATATTGTCAAAAACTATAGTATCCTCACATCATGTAATACCCATATATGAAACAACCAATTATTGACAGTCCTTAGCTCAATCGGTCATCGGAGTCACGAGAACAAAAGTGAAAACCCCTGTTTTTACTGTTTTCAAACTGTGGACCCAAGAAATTAATTGCTTCAAATTTCTCAAAAACTTTAGCATTGCAAGCCAAACTATTTTATTGGAAGTTTTCCACCATGACCATCTGTATACTAAGTTATATGCGAATCTATGAACATTATTTTCACTTTTGTAGTGACCAGCGTAGGCCTCAACAAAATATTGCCTTAAAGAAACCCAAACATTGTGTCACTTAACTTGTGAATGAAATTGCTCAGCAAATCACTTGTTTATGTATGCTATCTGTATGTAAAGGTTTCAGTGAACTTTGAACAAAGGGATAAACTTACAACTGTCGGTTTTGATATTGCGTGTAATCCACCGCTAGGATGACAGTTATGATCAACAGAGGCACACCTGTTAACAAATATCATCAACAAAAGTGTGACTCAGAAAAACAGATATGTCTAGGTCACTGTGTGCATAGATTCCCTGGTATTTCAAATCCCACAAAATAATAAAAAACAAATTGCAAAATGTCAATCACAGCGTATAAGGTATAAGGTGAAAATGTTGACAATACTGAAGAGTAAAAATAACACACAATTGGAAATGTAACGGCTTCCTTAATTTCCTTCCTTCGTATTTATACAAACTGGTTTGCTTGTTTACTATTCTATACGGCCATGCATAGAAAGCGAACATACAATATTTATGACTAAGGTTAGACATAGCACAAAATATGGTTAATTTACATCAGGGGTGTACATTCATTACAATATGGAAAATGCGAACAGAGAGGGTGGAATTTTGTACTCGTCTTTTTTGCCCCATTGGCCGCCCATACATCCCTGCATTAACCTACCCCAAGCCACCAGGGAAGCCTTCAGCAGGAAATTCCTGAGTCCCAGGTTCATGACTTTGACAAGGAACATGTACATGTTAGTCGCCTCCACAGCCATCCAGGCCAGAGAAGCAAGGGTGAAATAGTGAATCAGCACGGCGACCAGGATGCAACCGGCCCTGGTGGCTGTCTGCTCGATACCAACTAAGAAAACCGTGTATAGACACAGCAGCGACAAGGAGAGACAGATGAGGATGCGACCCGGTAACTTTCCCCGGAGAGACCTGTTGGAGGGTATCAATGAATAAATAAATAAATATATAAATAAATAAATACATAAATACGGGAAGATGTCATTGTAAGAATATCGGTGCACATTGTGAGGTTTTCCTTTAATTCGAGGTCTCTCCCCCTTCACCCAAACACTGTCTATTTCTTCTCCTTTTTGAAAGTTTTTCAAGGACTAACTGATATCTTATCTTAATTTTGGTTAGTTCAGTTATGTGTCGGCTCAGTGGTTATATCCTTAGTTGCTCTTTCGTGTCCGTTATGAGTAAGAATGGGCGATGTAACATGCTTATAAATCTACTTTAAATGTATCAAAATCCACAAATAATGTTGTTCTTAGAAAAACGAATGCTTCTTTTTGTCAAATAGAAGAAAACTCCTGAACATGCACTCCATTTTCCCAGAGCTCCAAATAATTTATGTCAAAAAAATAGATTGGTAAGCATTATCACGTGATCCTAAAAACTATACTTGGTGAGAAGCACTGCAGCTGTTGATTCTATAAACTATTTTGAGAAGGAATTCCCCTCGAAGTTATATGGTATTTATTATTTTCACCAAAAACATTTGAATCTAAGAAACGATTCCTGCATGAATCATTTCTCAGATTTCTGAGTGGGGGGGGGGGGGGGGGGTGTCCGTTCGCTAATGCTGCGGCCAGAGCATGCGGTTGATAGGCCAGCCCACTGTCACCTTTCGCTTAAACTTGGATGAATTCGACGTTCCTGTGACAGTTTTTTCTTCTATTTTCTCAGCAAGTATAGACGCTTTATTCAGCTGCAACTTTCACATGTGACTTTTATTGTATCTTTCTATATAACTTTGCACTGTAAATCAGCGAGACGTTGGCAAAAACCAATCCGTGCCCCTACCTTCTAAGGCAATTCTAACGAGCTAATGAAGTCTATACAAAATGTAGGGCGGTGACGCTTGGTCTACACATTGGCAAACATAAATAGTTTAAGAAAAGCAATTAAAAACTGATTGATTTCCCATTAATAATCCATGTAACCAAATCAAGACTAATAGACGCAGCCCTTTTGATTGTGCTGCTAGACTTAATCGCAAGTTCGACTTTATCACCCCAGAATTTATAAAACTACACTTGGCTCCCAATTCAACAAAGAATCAACTTCAAGGTATCATTCTCATGTGTGAGGTCTTTCATAAACAAGCCCCTGATGACATCAAGACATGCTGCAGGTTTGTGCTGGACGGAGGCAACTTCGATCAAATAGCATCTGTACCATACTGTGTTGGGCCAAGAGCGAGTAGCGTCACTTTTGCTGATAATATAGTCTTCTCCGTCTACGGCCCCAACCTATATGGATTATACTCGAGGTATATACGCAACATCTTTCAATACATTTAAGACACTTCTGAAAGCCCTCTTGTTTCTGGAGGCCTACCATCAATGACTTATTTATTCTTCTGTGCCTCAGCGCCTTTAGAGCAAACCTTTGATTTAGGCGCCTTATAATGTTCAACTGGTTGGGATGATTGCTTGATTGATTGATTGCTTGATTGATTGATTGCTTGATTGATTGATTGACTTTTTTTTTTACTTTTCAAAACAAATACTTTTTTCATTCACAAAATATACAGAATATACAAAAACAAAGAAAACTTAAAACTTGATTGATTGATTGATTGATTGGTTAATTGATTGATGATGAAAGCTCACCTGATGGCCAAATATATGATGATTGTAAGAAGCAGTGCAATGATGGACACTCCACAACCTATCTTACTTATGATATCCAAAGCAACGCTGCTCTGCTCCTGACCATGAATGTCCTACAAAAATCAGAAGATATAATATCAAAATTTTAAAAACAATAACCATGCATGAAGATTAATTATTGTTTATTTTATGGTTCATACGAGAGAGAAAATCAAATACTTTAGTTTAACGTATTTTATTGCTATACAAATTATATCATATTGTTAGGAAAGTTAAGTAACAATTAGCCACAAAATACTTGAAAGTAAAATCAATTTAACACATCAATAAAGAAAATTCAAGAATATTTGACCTCCGTTTCAGGTCACTTGTAAACAGTTAAGAATTTTGCCCCTCTGTTTTCATTAACATGTAATGATCGCACAAACTTGGACGTGACTGGCAAATGGGGCTTCTAAAGAAAATAAATATCCTCGTCAATGTTTAATTTCGTGTAAATGTTAGTTTATGTCGACCCCCCCCCCCCCCCCCCCGGAGGACGCCAAGAAGGGGGTCTGTCCCGCTGGCGCAGATTATTGACCCAGGCCGGGGCCCCTACAAAGAGGTCCCTAGAGTTGGGAGCGGACCCTTGCTGCTCTTGCATGCTCGGTCTTTGCTTTACCGGGTCATTGTCTGCACAGTCGCAGTGCCTCCGGCCCCCATCAGCCTTCTCCTCCGAATGCCTCCGACTTCGTACTTTGCGGTCTCCGGGGAGGGCCCTCTCTGCACCCAGGCAGGGGTAGCCCACAGGCTCTGGCCCCGGGCGGACCCTTGCTGCTCTTGCACGCTCGGTCTTCGCAGATGGTAACTCGCCGCGGAGAGTTACTATCTCGCCGCGGCGAGTCATCGCCATACGTGAGTTTTGTGTAAAAGGGGGATGGGCATTTTCACGAAATCCCCTCATTTACAACTATTTTTGTAAATATGGGATTGGCATTTTCAATAATCCCCCCCCCCCTTTTACAAAATTGTAAATGAGGGGATTGTGTAAATGGGGGGTTGCGCGTCCTCGTTCAAGAACTTTCTAATTCTATGCTGTTATAGTCCTTTCAAGATGGCGGCGCGTCTGACACACACGTGTGGGTGAGTTTTCCCCAGTTTTCCAAACACAAATTCCGTATTTGCTTTTGTTTTCATTCTGTTAACAAACTAAAATGATTACAATTTGTCATGTAGCATCCATTTGATTATAAAAATGCCTTGATTGTGCATTCTGTGGGGTATTTTTAAGGATTATTCAGTCCACCAAGCACCAAGTAACTCGCCGCGGCGAGATAGTAACTCGCCGCGGCGAGATAGCATTTTGAAAAAACAACAACATTGTTGTGGCCCTTTAACGCTTCCGTAAGACATCTTGATGAAAGGACTTCAGGGTTACACAATGCTTAACCAGTCCGACTTCAAGCGCTATTGTTATGGGATTAAGTGATTATTCCAGTACTGCCATCACCCTTTTGTTAGATTACCCCCAGGCTAGCGGGGATTAAGGTCGTAAGGATTGGTCCCTTTGTGCCTCCACCTGGACTTGCCAGCTTGTGGTCGGTCATGAATATACCTGTGACAAAATGCAGCTGTGTGCATTGACCTGAAGATAATTAACTCATTACACCAAAACGATACCAAAACGATACCAAAACGATACCAAAGCGATACCTTCAGCTCAGTACCTTGTTGTACCGCGCGGTACAACAAGGCATTACCGCCAGTTAGATTATGAGGTCCTCCCTAAAAATTGCCATGGGTATTTTTTTACTTTATAGGTTTGTATAAATATAATTTAAAGAGAAGATTTGTTTTCATATACATAGTCTTCGCTTGAGAACAGTTTTCTCGTTTTCGATACGCGCAAGACTCGACAAATCGCAGACTTTGTCTTGAATACGTAAGGTGTTCTTACCACGAGTACAGCAAAACTGGTTAAGTGATTGCATTTGCACTCTGCCCTCCTGCTTGAGAGGGAGACTAGCTGACAGCCCTCTTTTGACCAGTCACCAATACCGTTGTTTAGTGTGAAATCCCAAAAGACACAATGAATGTTGGTGACGTCAGGAACTTCATTTATTGACTCACGGCTTGTCCGCGCTCCGTCACTTGTGTTCATCTTTGAATTAAAAATAAATTAACAAAATGTTTACAAAATGTATTATTATATCAATCACAGAACCGTAAACTATAATGAGTCGCTTTGATTTTATTTTTAATAAATTTTATCAAAATACATTTGGAATGATCTATTTCTATAGAGGGTGTTTTTCTTTGAGAATCTAAACAATTAAATTGTTATTTGAAATTAATATTGAAAAGGAGAGTTATAATAATACTTCACAAAAACAATCAAAACAACAGTGGCAGCAGAAACATTACAACAAAACAGAAACGCATAAAGTACAAAGCCACATATAAACCATGTATTAATGACGTCACATTTTTGCAATCAAGCAAGCACGATTTGTATACTAGCCCAATGGAAGAACACATCATATCTTACATTTTATTGACATTGCACTGTCTGATTTATATCAACTTTTGATATGAAGAAAGGAGACAAATCTCACAACATGGTAAGCTGTGATTTTATACTTCTTGAATTTACGTAAACATTATTTTTTCCATCTTGCCTGCCAGGAAAAGACCAGGAATGTACAAGGTCACTCTTATTATATGACACGAAATATTTAAAAATAATGAAATTCACCTGCGACAGTAACAGAAATGACGACACAACCGACGCATTGGGCGGAAGGTTTTCCACAGTGACACCGTTAATTGAAGCCGAGACGATCCTGCTACCCACAGTGGGTGTAGAAGACGAGGAACTACGGCCGGAGCCAAACAGCTTAGCGTTCTGATAGACAGTAAAACTGATCGGCGCTTCGCCTATTTTCAAAAACAGGTGATTGTTATTTTATACAACATCTGGAGAGAAATTAAATATACTTTCTCATCCCAGTTCTAATGAACAATTTGGTTTCTCGAATGTGTTACCTTTGACCTTAAAGGGTGTTTATAACATTGGTTAGAGTAAAAATATAAATGTTCACAGATTCACACATAACTTACATGGCATAAAGATGGTCATGATGGGAAACTCCCTTTGAAATATTTTTGCTCTAAATGCTATAGTTTTTGAGAAATGCGTAAAACAATTAGTTTTGATCTCACGAGTCGAAAACTCGATGTTTGAAAACAGTGAAAACACTTAAGGTTTTCCCCCACTTTTTTCTGGTGATTGCAATGACCGATTGAGCTCAAACTTTCACAGGTTTGTTGTTTTATGTATATATATATGTTGGGATACACCAAGTGAGGATACTGGTCTTTGACCTTTACCAAAAGTATAAACTCCCTTTAACCGCATGAATATTAAGCTTAAACGATTGCGTCCGTGCACTTAATAAATCGAAGGAGTGGTCCCTACGTCAGATTTAGACACTGGGGCTGTGGGTTACCATGCAAAATCCTGCTATTCACGTTCATGCAACTTCTCTATTTTTGATAAACAAAGTGCGCTGGTTGGAATGGATAGCTGAATGTTATCAAAACATTCAATCCTGTTAACAGATGTTGTAACCAAATTCAACAGTTCTGCAAATAACTCTCAAAAATGCATCCCATGATTGGTTGCTTTGTTTCCAACAAATTCATCACCATACATGATTAACTTGTGTTACATCGTTGCAAACTGTGACTGTTTGTTTTTGCTTTGCATTTATGGCTTCTCATAGTTTTCAATCTTGGTTGGCGTTGCAATGGAAAGGTCTAGAGGAAGCTTAAAGTCATTCATAATTAGGAACACACAGAGGACACTTAGGATGGTATTCAACATTATTCGCATAATATTGGACCAATTCAACTGACGTCATCCTCACAATAATTTCGGTTGCACCTTTTTGTGAGTCAATGGTCCCCCGTGTGTTACACAGACGCGTGCTTCGTTTACACACAATTTGATTCCCAAATAATGGCAAGCGTGGCTGACAGAAGCAGCGTGTGATGTTGGTGCAAGTGGAGGCCTTAATACAATGGAGAGGTCTATAACACCAATCAGCATTGGCTGCATCGTGTCAGGGGTTACCTGCGAGCTCGCAGGTACCCTTTTGTACCCTTTTATACCCTAACACATTGCCACACCAATCAACCTCGACCCTAGAGGTTGATATTCAGTTTGAAAAATCCTTCGGAGAACGGCAGTCCTGAGCTGTATACTCCCAGGGAGCTGAGAAAGATTACATGAATGTTATTGGTACAGTGAATGTTATCTTTTAGCCTTTTCTGGTCGAAAAAATATGTAGGACTTTCTATTTCTTTGACAAAAAGTTGTTATACACCTGTTATGTTAACCAAGCTCAAAATATCTCCCGGTAGACTGATAGACGCGTCTATTGGCTTCCCGTCGCCCCCAGTCTCGCACTGAGTGCAGACGGTGACGTCATCTTCTTCCAGGTTCTCGTTTCCCTCTTCATCTTGCCTCGTCGAGAACACGATCCCTCTGAAGTTCTCAGTGAGTGGGACATTTAACGCCTTGACGGCAAGACTACTAGCCACTGCACTAAAGTTGCCGCCATTGGATACGACCAAAGATACCTGTCTCTCCACTGCTTTGACAATACGGGAGGTCGAGTTGTCACTTTGCCCTAAGGAGTCTTCAGACACTTGTAGTACATTATTCACAACATTAATGACATCTGTAGTAACCTGAAGTAGATATAAACCCAATGAATATTTAAATTAGTTACTGTCACACCACATGTCTTTAGATCATGATAACAATGACATGCCTATTAGGGAACCCATGTGGGGTTGTAAAACACAAATCTAAAATTTGGACATCACACGTTTACATCTGACCGTCAACTTCGGTGTTTATTGTTAAGACTGGTACTGGAAACTCCAGTACATTTCTATCAATTTATATGCTCTTGTTGTAGATAATTATCAAGTAATCTTTGTACTGGTAACTGGATAATTATCTACAACCAAGACATGAACATAATTGTTAAAAAACATAAAACATTTAAAGTCCTTTCGCATGTGTGTGGGCTATTTCAATGCTATACGAGAGCTATGTGCGGTGTGAGCAGCTCGTTATTAAACATTGTTTGATAATTAAAAGCAACCTCGGTTTGTAGTTTTTAATTTAACCTCAATCTCTCTAGATTTTGATAGATCACAGAGCTCTATGGTTTAATGAACTGTTTAGTTATTAAATTGTATCGGGTGTTTGAAATACACCCATTTGGAAACCGATGTTCTATCTTCCCTGTAATCAGCACGTTGTAATCAGCACGGCGTACATCCTGGACAGTGGGTGTGTACAACATTGGTAAGACCGAAAATAAAAAATTTCACAGATTTGCACATAACTTACGTGGTATAAAGATGGTCATGGTGGAACAAAACTTCACTTGAAATAGTTTTGCTTGAAATGCAATAGTTTTTCAGAAATTAGTAAAACAATTAGTCTTTATCACTGGTGATTAAATCCGATGTTTGAAACCAGTGAAAACATATATTTAAAAAATTACCTTTTCTCATGACTCCGAAGACCGATTAGCTGAAATTTGCATTTGTTATTTCATGTATAATGGGTCACATCAAGTGTGGTCTTTAGAAAAATGCCAATGTTGTACACACCCTTTAAAGGGGCAAATTGCCCTCGTATTGGGCGCTTTTGGCTATTAAAAGCGTTAGATATGAAATTAGTATGGTTGGAGAGATGTTTTAAAAAGTAGACTAAAATTATAATGATTCACACAAATATCCCCAAAAATTGTGTGGTTTTCCTTTACTTCGCGCACTGTCACGGTCCACCATTAACCAAATTGTGTGGTTTTCCTTTACTTCGCGCACTGTCACGGTCCACCATTAACCAAATTGTGTGGTTTTCCTTTACTTCGCGCACTGTCACGGTCCACCATTAACCAAATTTTTGCCTACACAAAATAACGGAGCGTTAGTTCACGAAGTAAAAGGAACGCTATTTCGAGGGCTATTTATATTTAGTGTAAATCATTATAGTTTACCTTTAACAACTGTTCAACCACATTAATTACATAACAAACTTTTTATAGCCAAAAGCAACTGAAATCCTGGTCTTAAGGCTGACCTGTGGCGATGGACTTCCGATGCTGATAATGTTGTCAAGGATGCTGGCCGTGGAGGAAATACCTTTACTGTCGATGGAGGATGTATTATTTGTCAAGGAAATCAGGGCCAGGGACACGTCGACCACGTTGTCTTCCGTCACTTGTTGCTGATCACAAACAAAGTTGATATTAAAATAGAGATTAGAAAGACAACGGCGCTGTTTTTGGTGATGACTGAAGGAAAGTATGGACAATTTCCCTCGGTGGAGCCTTCGGCTTCGCACAGGGTGCTATTTTGCCCCTTAAAAATAATGTACAAACACCGTGAACCACGTGCAGCATTTGTTTTGTTATACCATGGTAATAAATAATTGATTGCAGGGGGGGGGACACTTATTATAAAGTGAAATAAATCATCATTTTTTAAATGTATTTATTGCATTTCGTTTTAGAGCAAGTTCAACCACTTTAACATGAAAGTATTCAACTTAATGTAATGAACGTTGGCCAAGATTAAATGTATTACCTCGTCTATATGGAACAGGAGAGAAACCTCTTATTTTGAGGTGATCTGTTGTTATCTTCCAGCATTAAAAAAAGTAGACAGACATTTTGATTCACTGTTCCCTGCGGCACATAGCACAGGAATGAAAAGCAGTTTACCATGCATGTATACCATTGTATTTACACCATACCCGGGCTCTTTTCAATTGTAAGGCAGTGGAAAATACCAACTCTGAGAACGATCAAGGTAATGTGCCCCGTGGGGTACGTCACTCGTGTGCCTCTTTGTAGATACGTCTTCGTAGCAGGTCGCGTGATCGGTTCTCGACCAATAAAATTCACAATCTATTACCGTGGTATAACAATTGGTACAATGTATAACCATGGAGGAAGGAAGTTCGTAAAGACATAATTTTTTTGAAAGCAATGTAAATTTAAACACATTGCCTATGGCATACTTCATCATGCTTACTTCTGATAACTTATCGAGGTAGTCATTGACAGTTGGCTTTTCGTAGCATTCAATGAAAACAGGATCGCTCCAGAATGCGCCAGTTGTGGCGCTTCCGCTGCACTCGCGTGAAGCACGTGGAGCGATTGTACCTTCAGATGAGGAAAACAAATAAGTTGGGTCAAAATAAAGCGCCACCTAGAATTTGCACCAGAGCTATTATTTTTAACGTAGGCAGTTGATATTTATTCATTCATTTATTCAACCAATCAATCATCACATTTGACGCAGAAATCTAATAAGTTTCATAATGATAAAGGCATTTTAAGCCATGTGTAAGAAGTGTGTAAACGTCATTGGTACTCACGTCCACTGAGAAAAATCCAAACTGTTTATGCTTTTCGTTACTATCATTTAAAAGAGGGTTTTTGTTTTGTTTTTTTGATATTATATTTACTTCGTGCGTGTTCATGTAAGTTTCGCACCGTATTGAGAAGATGTCGTAATAAAGACTGGGTTCAATTTCATAGAGCTCGTCAAATGAAACAGTCCAGATTTTACCTCGTGATTATCTTCTGCTTGACAATAATTAAACAAATACATTGTGTTTCCGATGAGAAAGAATGCTTACTTGGGTTGTCGGTTGTTGCGCATTCCTCAACCGAGTTTTGAGATGACGATATCTGCGTTGCTTTGAATGTGACAAATGCACCTTTCATTACATAGATGTCATCAGGACACCAGGCTGAGAAAGCAATTATGAAATGTGGCTTTTATGTTTTACCTGTTGAAGTAATTTATGGTCAACGTTGTCTTAGGTCGTAGATATTAATGTCTTAATTAACGGCCGCCCTTATTGAGTAGACATGCATCACTGTAAAACATTTGGATATGTCCATACTTGGACTAGGGCCTACTGGCAGGTGCCCTTGTGCGTATAATTAGGAGCACATGTTATACAAACATTGGATGCTAATGTTGGGGGATATAAGCTCTAGTTGAAATCTCGACTGTTCCATTTCACGAGGCGAAGCCGAGTGAAATGGAAACGCAAACTTGGATTTCAACGAGGATTATATCCGGCGATAATGCACGAACGAAACAAATTTGTTTTATATAACACACGCATAGATCCTTGTCATTTGAAGAATTTGTTCACAATAAACACAAAACGGACACACAGATACTCGTCCAACCCACACTCAGTAAAACCACTTCTAAACAACGTGAACGAGTCCCTGCAGACACCAACCTTGTTCGCCGTGACATGACCTTGCCTCGTTTGCGGGACAAACGGGCGGGGACGATTATTTTTTGAAACGACGCGTCGTTTCAAAAATTAATTTTGGGCACTTCACAGCAATGCTTCCAAGCGTCATTGCTGTGAAGTGCCCAAAATTAATTTTTGAGTGTCACCATTGGCAAAATAATGTATGACACTTGACGAGTGTTCCACCAATCAAATGACAAAGATATATGTACGCAGAATAGTAATACCACAACGAATTCTCATTTTACACTTAACAAGTGTATATGAATTCGTTGGTATTCTCACGTTCCTTCAATAATATGGACAGATTGTGTATTCGGTGAACTACTAGCTTCAGTATTCCCAGACTTGAATTCAAGTAGCTGAGACCGCGGTTATTTCTCTGCATCAGCCACGCAAAACGCCCCGACAGATTAGCTATCACGCGCCCTAACTCACAATGTATGTTAAAGACGGAGGTTAGTCCACAAGAGGGCGCTATGTTAGGCAATAATGTATTGGCTATCAGGTAGACTAAAAACCACGATCACAGACTTGGAACCAAGTCTAAAGTATACCCTACAAAGTATCTGGTGATAGTTGCAGTTTGCCACTCTCGGTAATTGGACAGATAACGGTCAATTTAGCCAGAAAACGAGTAATAATTGAACTTAGGGTTGACCCAAAGAACCGAGTTTATCCTGAAGACCAGCAAAGTCTATTGATCGAAACGTCAACGCCACAACGGCTCTTTCAGAGCAAAAATTTTCCCCCAGGGAAATTTACACATGGGTTGTACCCGCAGATAGTTATTATTATTTTGTTACAGAATAGGATGGGTTTATGTCCTATTGTTTCGTACATACCAGTTACGGACACATTAAACACGCAAGAGTCATCACAGGAACAAGTGAATTCGCCCAAAGCTGTGCATCGAACTGTAGTTTGACCAATCGGGAATCGGCTGCCGGACACGGGATAACATTGAAAATCGACTGTGCAGCTTGAGTTAACAGCAGCGATTGGATCCGCCCATGAGAAGATGGTGTGGTTTCGCCCATCGTAGATATCACGATGGCTTTCAGTTGGCGGGCCCGAGCACCACCCCCAATAATCTGAGACATAGTTCGACAAGATAGGAAACGGTCATATACATTCTTGCGTGTATCGAAAAGGAGACTATGTTCTTCTATTGAATCAAATCTTCTGTTTAACTATTTAAAAAATCAAACAAAATTCTTGAAATAAAGATACCCATGGCAATTTGCTATAATTTCAATTTCCGTACAAATAAGTTGTTAAAATTAGCATTGAAACAAAATTAAAGCTTGGGACGAGAATGCCTTTTTTTTTTTTTAACCCCTTTTTGCCAATCAAGCCAGAATTTTGAGAGGGAACATCTCCAACCAAAGATTGATTTAAAAACAAAACCATGGCGATGTTGTACGCTGCACTTTGGGAGGTGGAAACCTACATAGGAATAGGGTCTGGGCAACCCGGTCCAAATCTTGGGCAGGAGCCTAGTTGACAGTTTTTTCAGTTTATTCATACACATCTTTAAAAGAAATTGTTGTCAATGAGTAATCTAGTTCCTGATTGGAGCAAAATGAAATGGGAACAAGTAAATGGTTATTATTGCTTAGTTACCATATTCACATCTTTGGCCGATTATCCCAACAGGGCAATCACATATACCAGCAGTACAACTGCCATTGTTAAAACAATAGACACCTGAAGAGCATTGGTCAACAGCACCTGAAAAGGAAATTAAAGACAACATTGTTTCCTCAATAGAAAAAAATCATACGCATTTATTGACGAAACAATTATCGGGGAGTTATCCCTGTTTGTGCTACCAAAGCCGTTATAGTAAGTCAAGTATACACTACTGTGGACTGGCAATTATGTCACTAGTGCACGCCTATACACCCCAAAGGAATTGTGAGAGACCAGAGAGGTCGCTACTTGCACTGATCCGCCATGTGCTTGTAGAGCCTCGACTTCATGCTTCATTTGTATTGTATTTATGCATATGTTTGGATGAAAGTTTCATTACATTACCGTGACAATACAGAGTAATATAATTCTTCTATTCACTGCTGTCCCCAATACAAGGCTCTACATGCAAATGACTGACCGTGCAGAGGGCGACAATTATATAGTTCCCGAAACGCCATCTGTATCGGGCAACTTTAGTTTTTGGTTTAGAGTTGTGTCAAGCGTCTTAAGTGTATTTTTGTAGGTTGTTATGTAAAGCTGGGATCCTTGGGAGATCAGTGAGGTTTTTTTACTGAAAGATTACCAAGGATAAACAATAAATCAAGAAATAAATAATAAGCGTTCTTATTTCTCTACACGGCCGGCCAAGTGGTTCACCGACCAATCATGCAAGGAATTTGATAACTCACACAAAAAGCACTGTAGTGCGTTCGAAAAAGGATAATCACTACCCCCGAAAAGATGGCCGACTTAACACTGTGGACATCATCTAATGTACAGCTCGATCACACATTACTTTATAAATAACGTTTATATGAAGCTAAATTGCGCACTTTAACGGACCTCAAAGTTCAAATATGCGCGAGACTTAGAACCAAATCCATGAATAACCAATTACTATCTATACCTTCATCAGTTGAATGGTCAGTTGATTTTGAGCTGTCAGTTGGGGGAGTGTTTGATTTGGAAAGCACCGGCACTCTTATAAGTTTTGAGGGGTATGGGTAAAGGGAGATTAGTTACAAATGTTCTTACCCTACTTAAGTTGCTGTCTTATACCATAGAGCAAGGCTTTTATCCTGCCAATTCAGTTCCCATCCGGCCTTTGGACAACCATTTACTATTTAACCATAATGACTAAGACGATGTGACCTCTGTTTACATTCAAACCGCCCTCTGTTGACAAGTCTGTTGTCCAAGTCATGTTCCGCCGGGCAAAAAGACGCGTAGTTATGGTAATATTGTGTGTACTTTCTAGCTGGCTGTCAAGTACACAAAGGTATTGCCCGGCGACATGCGCGCGCATCATGTTATGATTTTCAAATGACGTCAGAGGTCACATCGTCTATAGTGTGAAGCTTTAAATGTGTCTCCACTGGAGGCTGGAGGGGGAGTGAGAGGGGCTTCTTTTTGTCTACACGTGTTTAGCATAGCAACAAATAAAGGATTAAGGTGTGCTCTTGGCATGCACAAAAGAAGTTAACTAAATTCTTTTACAATAATTATCAAACACTTGGGGTTGACTCTCCCTAGCTAATGTAGAAAGTCTATTGTAAATGTTTACAGTTGACATTCTAATAACAATTATTACTAAGGGAATGGCAACAGACTCTTGATGTAGGCACTGCTAATAAGGACATGTGTTTAGCAGCTGTTTTGTAATGGAATTTTATTACATTGTGTTTCATTTTCGATTTTGAGAAGTATTAAAGAAAGAGCTTGAGATCTAGAACGCAACATACCAATTGTCGTCATATAATTCGTCGGTGTTGTGGTTGGCTGGTCGGTTGTGCCGTGATCGACAGCGGTCTCTTCCGTCGTGGTCATTTGATAAGTAGCCAATGTTGCTGTTGGCCGGCCAGTTGGTGTCATTTCAGTAGTGGTCATTCTAAGAGTGGGTAATATTGTTGTTGGCTGGTTGGTTGTGGCATTGTCGACAGTGGTGTCTTCTAACGTGTTCATTTCATTAGTGGCCAGCGTTGTTGTTGGCTGGTCAGTTGTGGCATTGTCAACAGTATTCTCTTCTATGGTGGTCATTTCATATGTGGCCAACGTTGTGCTTGGCTGGTCAGTTGTGACCATTACAGTGGTGGCGTTGTCAGCTGAGTCCTCTTCAAAGGTAGTCATTTCAACAGTGGCCAGCATTGTTGTTGGCTGGTCAGTTGTGGCATTGTCGACAGTAGTCTCTTCCATTGTGGTCAATTCAACAGTGGCCAGCATTGTAGTTGGCTGGTCAGTTGTGGCATTGTCGACAGTAGTCTCTTCCATTGTGGTCATTTCAACAGTGGCCAGCATTGTAGTTGGCTGGTCAGTTGTGGTATTGTCGACAGTAGTCTCTTCCATTGTGGTCATTTCAATAGTGGCCAGCATTGTTGTTGGCTGGTCAGTTGTGGCATTGTCGACAGTAGTCTCTTCCATTGTGGTCATTTCAATAGTGGCCAGCATTGTTGTTGGCTGGTCAGTTGTGGCATTGTCGACAGTAGTCTCTTCCATTGTGGTCATTTCAATAGTGGCCAGCATTGTTGTTGGTTCGTCAGTTGCTATATTGTCGACAGTAGTCTCTTCCATTGTGGTCATTTCAATAGTGGCCAGCATTGTTGTTGGCTGGTCAGTTGTGACATTGTCGACAGTAGTCTCTTCCATTGTGGTCATTTCAATAGTGGCCAGCATTGTTGTTGGTTCGTCAGTTGCTATATTGTCGACGGTAGTCTCTTCCATTGTGGTCATTTCAATAGTGGCCAGCATTGTTGTTGGCTGGTCAGTTGTGGCATTGTCGACAGTAGTCTCTTCCAGTGTGGTCATCTCATAAGTGGTCAGCGTTGTGTTTGGCAAGTCTGTTGTGGCGTTATCGACAGTGATCTCTTCAAATGTGGTGGTTTCATATGTGGCCTGTGGTTCTTCTGTTGAGTTCATTTCACTCGTACCATAAGTTATGGTTGAAGTCGGCATTGTGGAATTTTCAGTGACTGGGGAAAAGGTTGGCTGGTCAGTTGTGGCTCCCATAGTTTCGTCGGTGTAACTCATTCCATCAGTGGTGTAACTGAGTGTGGAGTTTCCATAATTCGTCTCATTCGAAGTGGATGTCATTACTGATGTCTGACCTGTGAAAATAATCGGAGATAACAAACAGACAACAAAAACAGAAACTTTAACAAACAGACGGACGAACGCATAGTATTATTATCACAAAAATTACAAATTACGAACGAATATGGGCATGTGCAATTTTATAACTGGAAAGAATTCAACCATTAAAAGTTAGAGAAAATATTATGCATTTTTGGAAAGGTAGAGTGTACGTCACAACAAGACCAGGGCCCAATTTCATAGAGCTGCTTAAGCAGTTAATATTGCTTGAAAATGTTTCACTTAGCAAAAGAAAATAGCAGGATACCAACTACAGAGAGTAGGCCTCCATGTGACATTATGATCTTGGTAACCTTATTCTGGTAAGCATAATTTGGTTGTGATGAGCTACCTTTTGTGCTTAAGCAGCTCAGTTAAAGTGGGCCTCCTGTAAGAGCTGCGATCAAAAAGAAGGTTAACACAACAAACTTTTCATGAAAAAACAATGAAAAAATAGAATAGAGGTCCTTCTCTTAATTTCTTTTTCAACTGGACCCTTGGAGCGGGCCTGGTCAAAACGCTGTGAGGTTGTAATCGCACACTACGCATTTTGTGGTCCCTCACCCCCCCCCCCCCCCCCCCCGTTATTATACTATGGATCCTCTGTGACAATAAACACAATTAATGGGGGAGGGGAGGGAGCGACAAGCGGGTTAAAGACATTAAACAAATTATTGATGTACCGAACCATTTTTGCATTTTGTCGATCTTGCTTGGTGCGCAAGAGGGGAGGGTAAGGGTTCTAAGCCAGTGGATGCATGTTTTCTGGCGGCACAGGGTGCGCAGGCTCCAAAAAGCCAGGACAAGTTTCAGACTTGAGGATTGGGTAAATAAACATCCCGGCACATGTTGGCAACACGCCTGGCCATACTCATGATTGTATTTGATTAATTCCGTTATTTTAATCTCTGTGACGAAGGACTGTGTTTATTTATTATTGACGTGGGGCAGCGGTAATTCGTAAATGCATTCTGAAACTGAAACACAAATTGAATTATTTAAATTCATTGTCAGTCTTGTTTGTTTTTGCTTTATTTCAATACCCCATGTGTAACTTTCTCATACAAGATAAACAAAGAAGGGGTTTATGTGAAATACATCATTGGTAACTGTATTTTAGGGTGTGTCGAGGCCGAGCGGTTAATTAGAGCACATGACTAAAGCTCTGATGGTTCAGAGTGTGGGTTTGAGTCCTGGTCTTGACACTTGTGTCCTGAAGCTAGACACTTATCCCCTGAAGCTAGACACTTATCCATTATTGTTTCGTCCTTTGGATGGGACGTATAAAGCCTTAGGTCCCGTGTGTTTTGTAATACACGTATAAAATACCCCAGTTACACTTATCGCTAAGAGAAGGGGTTCGCCCCGGTGTGTCTGGCAGTGGCTGCTGAATGCACCGCAGCACCTTGTAAACTCTTACAAGGTGCTACATAATTGCTCTCATAATTCAAAAAAATTCAAACACCTACCTTAAAATGTTCCTGTTTGTTCAAGTGCATTGAGGATCTTAGTGGTGTCTGCGCTATATCAGACTATAGGCCTATCACTGGAAAATGTGGATTTGTTGGGTAGGATTTCATATCACATTATTGTCCCAATGATCTGTTTACAATGTTGTGCGTCCGTGGCAGCCCCCAGAAATTTAAACAAATATGGTGACGACTTTAAGCTGAGACAAAATTAAACTTCCTTTAAAAAAAAATAACACCTGGCGAAATGATTTCAATGGATACTTAGGAATGGTGTCTCAGTCACTTTGTAGTAACTTGGAAGTGCATTTGTTTTAATGTCTGCAAATGATGAATCTACCTTATGAAAATTGGAATAGCATAATTTGAACAACATTTTTTAAACTAAAAACTATTTATATTTATTTTATTTTATCTTAAAGCTTATTTTTAGTTTTAATACATGGTACATCGCCGGTGGTTTTTGGAAAGGTCAAGTGAACTGCCAACAGTGTTCAGTGTCATCTAGTTTTCTGAAGTAAACCAATTCAATTTTGGGCAGAAATGAACATTCGTGTCGATGTTGTCGACAGAATCAATTTAACTCCAAAGTTTACATTTGGTGCTCGATTTGGGGCATGGTGTATATTTTTCATTGTGCTTGGAATCTCAGGAATTCTTTGAGGGATTTTATGGGGGAAAATAGTGTGTTAAATTATGGATACATAAATTATAAAATTTGCTGTTCAACTCTTTTTTATTTTTGAGAAAATTGCGAAGGACGCATCTACAACGTTTTCGAGCCGCAGGCATGTGTGGGCGCCATTGGAGCACAGCCAGAGATTGGAAGTGTTCGATTTCTTTCCGGAGAGAGGAAAACCAGAGGGCCTTATTGAAAAACCGTCATGGCACAGGAGAGACCCAACGCACAACACTACTCACATAGCCTTAGCCGGGAATCGAACCTGGGCCACAGTGGTGAGAGGCGAACGTTTTACGCACAAGCCACCCAGGCCACCCACAGTATACTATTTCAAGGCTTTGCCACATTGCAATGTTTACAGGCAACTTGGAGGAAACCAATGCACTTTATGCAAAAGAAAACGTTTATAAAGGACATTATGTTCTGTACTGTCAACAAATTGATATTTAACACTTGTTCTGCTTCTCTCTCTTCTTCTTCTTTGAGGTTTCCACGAAACGGTTTCCACGAAACGGTTGCCATGTATTTCCCCGTGTGTTATTACCCTTTAAGGCAATTTGGAGGCAAAAAAAACGTTACGCACGGAAAAACATAACATGCACGCATCGCGATGTTCAAGTTTGAAAACACTAAAACACCCACTCCAATCTCTCAATGGAGCCAATTTAATTTGTATTATATTCAAGTTACAGAAAATATTGTTGTCCTTCATTAAATACCAATTGCGGGGGAGGGGGGCGGGCGGCTTTTACTTAATTCATGGAACTTGGAAACAACTTGTTCCCATACTAGGCCTTATGTTGGGTCGTCACGACTGTAAAACCGAGCGAACTTACTGTAGGCTATACGTTCAACGACCACACCATAATAGTGCCAATTGTTATTTTGGTCCTTCGTACACTATTTGCAAGAAGGCGGCTTTTTCTGAAGTAGTGGGGGGATTTAAATTAGAAACAAGTTAATCCCAAAATGGGTTAGCACGCGTAGAAAAAGAGTGAGCTTACCTTGAACGACCACCATGAGTGCCGACAAAACCAGCATGAGCTCCCTGCGAGACTTTGCCATCGTTCACGAAGACGTCTCAGCCCGATTCACCGAGGTACACTGCTGGCAGACAGCGGCTCAATGAGCTGTGATTCTAGCCAATTGCTGACGATGAGGCTTCATCGTTTAAATTGTCAAAGTCCATTATTTTCTAACTGTGTGTGCCTATCAATCCACTGTGACTGATTGCGCGACTAAAATATTGGACTGCAACACTAGCATTTTCAAAAGAGGGTTCTGTCGTTATTTCTTTAAAGGTCTAAATATAATTTTCAGAAAATGAAGCAGCTGTTCTACGTGCTTTTTCAATTAAACTCAGTGGAGAGGTATGCCTACAGTTATGAAGTCTCACATTTCATAAAAACAGATTTTTAAAATTGCATTTATACCTATCTTATTTTGCCAAACTAAAAATACCTCCCTAGAGCTCAAAATGAAGTCTGCCGTTCTCACTATTTCTCATGACCTACCTGCATACGGCTGTGACTCCGGCTTACACCCTACTATAGTCCCGGCTTACATCACAAGTATTGTACTCTGATACTGCCAATAATACACCAAAGGGCCCCTGGAGGCGTATCCATATGCAGAGCCGGAACTCAGCCATGGTTTGGGAAATGCTTGTACAAAGTTACTTCAAAGGCCAGTTTGCTTCGCACTCAACAAGGATAAATATAAACTGCACATCGACGTTACATCTGCTAATCGTCGGCAATTTTTAATAGTGTAATCCTAGTTTCTCGGGTTAATCGGTTTTCGATAATATCGTTGACATGCTTTGTTATTTTTATAGATCTTTTCTGAGAGAGATTTCCTTCTAAAATACTGCAATTGGCGTGCGAGTACATAATAATGTCCCAAAACAGTCAGTTTCTAGATCAAAAACGCTTAATGAAAGTGAGCACGTCTTACATAACACGAACCATGACCTTATAGACGGTGCTTTCTCTAAAACTTAATTTAATTTGTGGAGTGTCGTGGTCGAGCGTCTAGTTCATTGGACCCAGGCTTTGGTAATGTCAGCAGCAGAGTGTGTATGGGTTCGATACCCGGTCATGACGCTTGTGCACTCGAGAAAGGCACATATGACACCCACACTTACATCCTTACGGATTGTGAAAGGAGTAACCCTGTTTCAGCGCATGTGGCAACGTGTCCCTGGTGACAGTTGGTTTAGGTCGACAGCCTAAATCAATTAAGTGTAGCCATCACTTTGAAGTGGCCGTCCAGCCTTATGACGTTAGGCAATATCTCAATCAAAATTATTTTTAAAAAATAAACAAAATGTCTTGCAAATTATACATCTATCTAGTCTTTTCAGCAGCTTCGAGTTGTATACATCAAGTACGAATGCTATTTGTTGGGCTATTTGTGTTTATCTTGTATTCTGTTTAACTAACACTTAAAACAGTAAAATAAATGTATGAAATGAGGCGTTTCCACTAAAAACAAAACGTGCACTTCATCAGTTTAAGTATTCAATACACCTTGTCCACAACTCTTACTATAAAAAAGCCCGCTGATTTTTGAAAGAATTTATTTTTATTTAAAAAGCAGGTTTGGTTTTTTTCAAGACCGATTATTTATATTTTCAAGAGCATTTTATTTTTCGAGAGCAGTTTTTTGTGTGTTCAAGAGTAGTTATTTTATTTTTAAACCAGCTATTTTATTTTCAAGAGCATCTATAAGGTGATTAACAGTGAGCCCCAAGACAACAGTGAGTGTTTGACATGGCCCCGTTTCCTAGAGGTCACAGGACGCGCAGTCTATTTTTAGTAAATTTCAGTTGAATTATAGTAATTTTTCTTTTTCCGAGGGCAGTTTTGTTTTTGTTTTTTCAAGAACAATTTTTTTTTCGAGACCAGTTATGTTTATTTTTTGGGAGCATTTTTTTTCTGACGAGCACAGTTAATTTAGCTCATGAAAATAAAAATAACTGCTCTTTAAAATTAAAAATAATTGCTCTAGAAAACAAAAATCATGTAATCTTTGTCGAAAAGACCCAGATATGGGTCAAACTGACAAGAATCCAATTTGAAATTCCTCTTGTTAAAGGGTGTGTACAACATTGGTAATTGCCAAAGACCTGTATCCACACTTGATGTGACCCAGCATATAGGGCCTACATGAATAACACACCTGTGAAAGTTTCAGCTAAATTGGTCCTCGGAGTCTTGAGAAAACAGTGAAAACCCCCATTATATGTTTTAACTTCGTTCAAACATCGGATTATATCACGCCTGATAAAGAATAATGTTTTACTTATTTCCTTAAAAGTATGGTATTGCAAGCAAAACTATTTCAAGGGAAGTTTTCCATCATGACCATCTTTATATCAATTCTGACCCGGTAAGTTTTTAGAGTGTGAATCAAGAAACATTTTGCAGGCACCTTGGTAACAAAATGGCCATCAAGTTGTTCACAGGTGTGTTGTGTGGTGTGTGTTTGTTGAATGAGTTTACTCCCAAACACCGATCTAAGAACCGATTCCATAATATGCCAGCGCATCTAGAAATGAGCTACCAGCACTTAATACTGGCAGAATAATTATTAACTTAATATTTGTATAGTTATTATAGGCCCTGCTCAATCCGGATAAATGTTATCGGTAAGTATAATTTTATTGTTTAAGCCCTCTAAAAACATTAATTTTGAATCGTAAATGATAATAGCTTGTGGTCACTTTTAAATTTGCAGGTGGGATTGTGAATATTTTGCCCATTTCGTCTTCATTTTCGAGATGAATTAAAACGCAATGCAATTTGGAATGTTGTCATTAAAAGTTTACAAAAAATTGACTATCAAAAAGTCGCAAGGTGGTCGCTCATCTGTAATTCCTCGTTTCCGGTTTTGCACAGTTCGGATGATATTACAACTACATCGTTAGTAGCATCGTGTTTTATATGACGTCACAAGCTCAATATATATACATGAGACCAAAATGGTTCCCAAAATGTTTGAATACGCGCGAGACTTGCACAGTCTATTGACGGTTACGGCTGTGGCTGTGGCTGGATCACTGAAATGACCAATTCTTTACTGCTGCCGAAGCAACCAACAATCATAGCCGTAGCCGAAGTTGCTTGATTCGGACGCGGCTGGCCAATCGAACACGCGTGAACGTTTTCGATGTTTGACCTTCGGGATGGAGACCCATATAATAAAAGGGGTCTGAAAGTTGGCGCTCAAAGCGTTCAGAATGAACAAATTTGACCATTGGTATCACGATAGGGGGATATGGTTTCAATCAAGATATAAATGTATGCCAATCGAGGTAGTTTGTTGTCAATGTCACCTGAGAGATTCCAGTGCTGTAGTAGGCACTCGTAGTCGAGTACTTGTACTCTGCTAGCAAAGAACTCCCCCTCGAAGTTCATACTCTATTTATAGGTCTACTCGACTGAGAATGTCCACGGATTTGATGTTAAGTAAACGTGGTCAAAATACGATAGCCCATTAAATTATGTCGCGTTATTGTAACTTTATGCCAGTGCTATCCAAGAAATAAAGGGGAAAGCACTGGAAAAGTAAAATGAAAGTTGTTTTGATGTATTCATTAGATAATAACAAACACACATTGCCATCTAGAAATTAGTACAAACAAAAAGTACTCTACCATAACACTTGAGATTTCACTAAACCGTATTATCGAGAAATGTCCACAGGCTGGTTGTTTTTTATTGAAAAAGAAGATGAAAAAGAAGATGGGAAGAGACTCTCCCAATGAATTATGTGCTGTCCCCTTACAGGGTCTACGTTTGGTAATCACTCTTAAAATTAATGGCAATAAAAACTTATTGGTTAGAGGTACAGCAGCTTTCGATGGTATAAAGAATTCTGAGAATCATTTCACTTCGAAGTAATGTGGTTATGGAAAAAGGTATCAGGTTTTATACCCCAAAAGTTGAATCTGAGAACGTTTTTCTCAGAAACTTTTCTCAAATTGTGTATTCCTATAAGGAACATTCCTCCTGTGTGGACATATTCGCTCCGGATTTTCGGCGATATCTCAAAAATGCGACCACTTTTTGAAATGCAATTTCAAGGTTAGTTGTATTGTATTCCTGAGATTTCACTAAACCGTATTATCGAGAAATGTCCACAGGCTGGTTGTTTTTTTATTGAAAAAGAAGATGGGAAGAGACTCTCCCAATGAATTATGTGCTGTCCCCTTACAGGGTCTACGTTTGGTAATCACTCTTAAATGAATGGCAATAAAAACGTATTGGTTAGAGGTACAGCAGCTTTCGATGGTATAAAGAATTCTGAGAATCATTTCACTTCGAAGTAATGTGGTTATGGAAAAAGGTATCAGGTTTTATACCCCAATACATTTAAATAGGATTAAAACAATCGAATGGTTCCAAAAACCAAAGGTATACTTTGCATACACGTCTTGGCTTATTTATTGGTTTTGAGCTTCAACACAGTGAGTTAATATTCAATCGAAAATCGAAGGGTATGTCAGATTGACCTACGCTTGGCATTTAAAAACAAATACAAATAAAACACATTTCAAAATAAGTCAATAATAGGCCTATGTATTAATTATTTATATAGCACACTTTCGCTTTTCAACCCACGCGTTTTCTTTTTCTGGAAACTGATGTGAGCCATTATTTACACTATGAAAGAGAAAGTGTCTTCGAGTATTTCAATAATCCCACCCCCAAATTAAACAAATGTATTCACAATATCAACAAGCAGATTGATAAATTGCGGGCCTCATTGGACAGGAGATCTTCAAGAGTGCATTGGGGCATAAATCCTTAAAAACCAAACCATTACCCAATTAGTTGCTCCGGCCATGCTCCAACAAAACCCGACGGCAGGGCTGGTAAGGATAACAAACAACCTTGCTTAACTTTAGTCTGAAAGCTTACTGCTGATGAAGTTCATACAATCGAACCCCTTTTTTGAAACGTTTCCCTTTGAAATGAAGTCATATTCGAGAAAACTGTATCTGAAAACTTAAAAAAACCAAAACGCAACAGCTGATTTCGGTTGTTACAACCAAATTTAAGGACAGCCTGCTGAAAATTGTGATTGGTTTTTCAATGTTATTTTTCTTTTGACTCACACAACGGAATAAGCCCAAATATACACAGATTATTTATTTGAAGTACATCACACAAAACATGAACAGTGTCTGTGACTATTTTGTCAGGTCTACCAATCCTGTATATAAACCTTTACGCAATATAAACACACAGGTGATATACAACATAAATTATATACGACGTCTAAGAAATAATAACACATTTTTTAGTTTTTAAGAAAAGACTCCCCTGGTTGGCATTTTGGGGGTAGGCCCTAATCCACTATGGCCAGCTTTATAGACAATACTATGAAAACAAGTGTGAGTTGGCCATTAGGTCTATTCTCAGTGTTCACACCTGAGTGGAACGCACCTCAGGCTTTTTCTAGAATTTAGTTATCTTCCCACATATTAAATTAACTAATTTTCTGTTCTTACTAACTTGTATCAGAAGTTAATTCTCAAAATCTCGGATTGAGATAGGGACATGTTTGAACTTTGTCTCCATTTCCAAGGGCTAGGGGCCTATGTATTTGGGTTTTTTAATTGTTCACTTTAGTTTGAGTGTTTGCTGCATATATATCAGTGTTGAGGTTATAAGACTTCCACGTCCGAGGAGACCGAGTTCGAGACCTCCCCTTCTGGGACTGCGAGGGGCGGAGGACCAAGACCTTACAGTCTGAGACCGAGACATCCAACACTGCACATCACCCTAGAAACAGCGAGACGGTCAGGGTCGGGGACCACGGCTACTGGGGTAGAAAGATTTTTAGTCTTGACAATGACGTCCTTTTACTAGGCTAGGTGTCCTATGCAAATTCTTAAAATTAACAGAAAAACGCACTATTCATAAGTTTATACTGGGCTTTGTCGTCAATCTCTTATTCAGCTATAAAAGGCTTAGGCCTACTAGTCTGAAAAACGGACCTAATTAAGTAAAACATAATACACAGTCTTCGCAGCTATGCCAAGCTGTGCTTATATTGCAAATTTCTGCCAGGAGAAAATAAGTACGATATGGTATCCCTGGAAACCTGAATATGGGATTCTAAATTGTGCCCGTTTCTACGATTGATAAGCTCAGTTGAATCAGGGCACAGGGTTAGGCCTATAGGTTCTCCCCATCGAAATCCAAAGTAATTTGTTTTCTTTCTATATCTCCATGCTTTTATTAAACTAAATAGGCCCTGTACACTTAAATGCCCTGTACACTATTGGTAAGATCGAAAAACACAAATGTTCACAGATTCACACATAACTTACATGATTTAAAGTAAGTAATGGTGAAAGGGTTCCTTAAAATATTTCTGCCTAAAATGATATCGTTTCTGAGAAATGAGTAAAACAATAGTTTTTATCACGCGCGATAATAAACTCGATGTTTGAAAAACAGAAAACACATAAGGTCTCTTTTCACTATTTTCTCGTGACCTCGATGACCAATTAAGCTGAAATTTTTACAGGTTTGTTATTTCATGTATATGGTTAATCACACAAAACATGAACTTTGTTTGCGACTGTTTTGTCAGCTCTACCAATCCTGTATAATACCTTTAAAGATAGGTTTCAGTATACAATCTTGTTAGTTACTTAGATGTCCATTTCCTATCTTTGATCGGGGTAACCCGTTCACAAACTGGTCTCCCACCCACGGTGCCCCGAGAATGACAAAAACAGAAAGACATACATGTGGAATAAAAACGTTAATTAAAAGGAGCAAATGAGACAATATTAGTTCAATGAGATGAAGTAAAGGGAAAAAGAGTGAACAGAAACCAAGCCCAACTATATCCGTTTTCCCGGTAGTTTTCCCTACGTCAAAATAAAGTAATTATGAGACCATCAATGCAGGATGAACTAAAGTGTTTAAACAGCTGCTTATCAATGGTTTTGAGGGTACTCTTGGTCGTGCATGTGTGCATGGTACCAGTATAGTACAATATCAATACCATCCCACGAGCTTAAAGGTATCACCAGCTATTCTCAAGTGCCTCCTAGTTTCGAGGTCTTACGTAGGGTTTGGTATTTGTCAACGCTGGTTTATGGACCAAATTGTTGTTAATACATAATCTAAACTATAAGTCACCTGTGAAAGTTTCGGCTGAATACAATGTCTACTTGTTGAGAAAGCAGCAACAAAATGTCACGGTGTTTTCATCAAGACCGTCGCATCTATCTAACATGATAGCGAGGTGATAGGGGGTACCACCGAATCTCTGGTTGCAGCATTCACAAACGGACGGAAATCTGAATCTCCAAAAGTCTTTGGAAAATCTTCGACATACTTCTATTGATTTTTAATCAACGGGGGCATTTCAGATTTTAAAAAATCGCAGGATGCTTCTATGCTATCTCTTTAACAAGATTTGGCTTTCAGGGGCCATTGCCAATTTTTGCGGGGCCATTGCCAATTTGACCCCACCTTTAATTGGCGTAACCACAGAGCATGACGTAACTGATCTCGCTAGCTATGACCTAGCCTTGGCGCCGGCCTTTTACTTTCGTATCATGTGTATATTGTAACGAGCCCGAGTGTGCGGTATAAGGTCTTTTCCTGGACTTGATTTAACGGACAAATTGACAGACAGCATACAGACAACGGAATAGTAAAATGGACACAACACAATGATTGATTTCCTCTGTTCTCTTGTTTGAGGTGATTGGCTTTAATTCTTGGAATAACTTCTCAACTTACATTTTCTATACTGTAGTTAGGTGTACAATAGACCCTTCCCATGAAATATTTAAATTGCACATCACGCGTGCGCACTTACACTGCTGGTTGGCAAAATGATGGAACATTGCCCCTTTTTGTGTGGGGCTGATGGTGGCGTGACGCAGACGCGCTTGTGCGTCTACTTAGTGCACAACTCTATGGCGTTTGCCAACCAGCAGGGTCTGTACGCATGCGTGAATGTAATTAGCATATTTCATGGGAAGGGTCCATTGATAACACGGACGACCTTCTTCACGGACAGCTATAAACGGACTGCCCAACGCCAGCCAGCGCTAGCCCCTTTCGCGCCAGGCGAGAGCACGCGCACGCACCAAGCACGCAGCGATCACATGGCTGGCGCGTGGCAGCCAGTGCTCGCTACACTACCCCCACCTTTAAGGGCATGCGTCCTCGCATTGCTAATCCAACGAAACATTACCACCTGTCTCATGCACACCTAACTTTACATACATCTCAAAACTTTTTAACTCAGGCAATAATCACTTTTGAAAATTCCGTAAGAATTATTATTTTTTTTTTATATAAAACATTTTGCTAAAAGTTAACTAACTGGCAAGTAACGTTTATGACAACTTCAAAACTTTATCTTTATTTAAGCCGGGGCCTCAACTCTGAAAAACGATGGTTTCATAACTTTAAAGCAAACTGTTTTTGTCTTGTTTTTCTCTCTTTCAACTTGCAAACTTATAAAATGTTTGTTAACAATAAAACGTGCTTTCTCGAACAGCTTTTCTTTTTTTTACAAAACTAACACGCGAACGACTAGAGTAGGTCATCTATAGGGTAGTCAGGAACCGCTCCTGGATCAGTCTCAATAGCGTTATTTCGTTTCAAACGGTTTATCACACGTAGTATACGGTACACAGCATTCTATCCAATCAGAATCCATGAAGTACAATACAGCCCGCCCACCATGCTGTCATCCAATCACGAAGGAGTACAGAACCGTCTCCTATACGTCAACTACTTAAGAATGCATTATTCATTCCAATTCACACCAGCTTTCTGGATAAGTAGGCCTACATGATTGTGTGTGTGTGTATTCACTCTTTGTACGGATCCGCCATTGGATTTCTTTAACTGTAATCCCCCAACAAAAAATACCCAAAACAAAAACAAGACAATAAAAGGAATCCGGTGTTACTGTAATCGCGGGTAATTCAAATAAGGCATTGATGAATCCAATTAGTTGGGTGTTCTGTTGGGGCTGGACCCCGTGTGTACATGACTGTGCAAGGGCGTCGATGGGTGGGGGACGGGGGGGACATGTCCCCCCCACTTTTTAGACTGGGGGGGACAGCATATCAGATGTCCCCCCCACTTTTTGATTGACTGTTCATTAGAAATATTCAACAACATTTTCTTGATTTAATATTTCATTACAATTTTTTTTCATGTAAAAGAATAGCGAACAAACGATGAAATGTTTTCTTCATTTTCATATTTTTTCTGATGGACCACGCGCAGAATGGTATTTTGGGCCCATTTCCGCTTATATAATACAGACAATAGATGACACGTATCGTCCAAGACAAGAACGCCAAAATCCCGCTTACATACCTTGTTAGCATTCAAGTTATGCGTCGTTTGTGTATATGCTATAATGTACGGTACACGATCCCTCCACAAAGGAAGTAGGTGTGCGCACACGTGCAAATGTGTTTCATTTTGTTACAATCGCACAACGCACAAAATGTAGTAAAATCCATTCAAATAAATAGGAGCAGTTTGGGCCATGACAAGATTTGTTGAAGAAGCAATATTTTGTTTTTTCGAAGAACTACAAGCTGACACACGATAAACGCCGGACTCCCGAAGCATATTAAAAATGTGGGGTGCAAATAATGTAAGATGTATTTTTTCAAGACTTGCTCGACCGTCCCCCCTACTTTTCAGTAGCGATCGACGCCCTTGTGACTGTGTATAGCTGGACTAGTAATGACACACGAGCAGTCACAAAAGTTATCTAAGGTAGATTGTATGTATATGCAAAGAACTGGCCACTGGTTCTGAGTATGGGGGGGGGGGTGTGCATCGGTAAATTAGGCATAATGTGCATGGTTCTTTGGTATACCCTGCCATTTATTAGAGTAACCTTAAAGTGTCTTTTCGAACTGCTGTTTCAGAATAATAATCATTTAATAATTAGAGATAAACAAATCAATAAATAAATCATGAAAACAATAAAAATAAAAATAAAGAAACAGAAACAAAGAAAGAAATGACAGAATCAAACAAACACAAAACACGAAATAATAATTGTTAAGCTATCTCGTAAGTTAAAGAAAAGTACTAGACACAAATTAAATGATTCTTTATTTTTTATTTGTTAAAGGTTTATTCTTTCTTTGTTTTCTTCCTTTTTGTACTTCCTTTTCTTGTCCCCCTTGTCTTCCTTGTTCATGGCTCTTCAGGGCGGGGCTGTAAATTTGTACTTCTAATGAAAAGAACATCAGTGCTTTTTATCATTGAGATGGTTCATACGGATTAGGGCTTTGTAAGGAAACCGTCAGTGCTTTTTATCTTTGTATGTGAGACGGTTCGTACGGATTAGGGCTTTGTTATTATTAACAAAGTGAACCGTCAGTGCTTTTTATCTTTGTACGTGAGACGGTTCGTACGGATTAGTGCTTTGTTATTATTAACAAAGTGAACCGTCAGTGCCTTTTATCTTTGTACGTGAGACGGTTCGTACGGATTAGGGCTTTGTTATTATTAACAAAGTGAACCGTCAGTGCCTTTTATCTTTGTACGTGAGACGGTTCGTACGGATTAGTGCTTTGTTATTATTAACAAAGTGAACCGTCAGTGCCTTTTATCTTTGTACGTGAGACGGTTCGTACGGATTGGGGCTTTGTTATTATTAACAAAGTGAACCGTCAGTGCTTTTAATCATTGCAAACTGGATGGTTGCTATACGGATTAGGGCTTATTGAGGTGAACCGTCAGTGCCTTTGACCTTCTTAAACTTCATAATAAAAGAGAGGGTTGGCTTTCGAAAACACTTCACTTCAGTGCTTGATAAAATAATAAAAATGGCACAAGAAAGAGGCGTTAGAAGAGTGAACGGAGATGAGAGACGATTAATATTTGCAGGCTATTTGCAGGTGTTTCTTTATTTTTATTTTTATTTTTTTCATGATTTATTTATTGCTTTGTTTATCTCTAATTATTAAATGATTAATATTCTGAAACAGCAGTTCGAAAAGACACTTTAAGGTTACTCTAATAAATGGCAGGGTATACCAAAGTATAAGAACCATGCCCATTATGCCTAATTTACCGATGCACACCCCCTCCCCATACTCAGAACCAGTGGCCAGTTCTTTCCATACATACAATCTACCTTAGATAACTTTTGTGACTGCTCCTGTGTCATTACGAGTCCAGCTATATACACAGTCATGTACCCACAGGTCCAGCCCCAACAGAACCCCCTGAACGAATTGGATTCATCAATGCCTTATTTGAATTACCCGCGATTACAGTAACACCGGATTCCTTTTATTGTCTTGTTTTTGTTTTGAGTATTTTTTGTTGGGGGATTACAGTTAAAGAAATCCAATGGCGGATCCGTACAAAGAGTGAATACACACACACACACACACATGTAGGCCTACTTATCCAGAAAGCTGGTGTCAATTGGAATGAATAATGCATTCTTAAGTAGTTGGTTCTGTACTCCTTCGTGATTGGATGACAGCATGGTGGGCGGGCTGTATTGTACTTCATGGATTCTGATTGGATAGAATGCTGTGTACTGTATACTACGTGTGATAACCCGTTTGAAACGAAATAACGCTATTTACCCCACCGAAAACCGTCATAGCACCATCTTCCAGACTTCCAGCAACTAGCATCTCGGTCCAAGGAGGAATATCGACCGTTTCTTCAACAGTCACCCGGCAGCTCTGCTGTCCAATTGCTGTCTCCCTCAGAGGCAGCACGATTCCTCCCCATTCAATGCATGCTTGTGACATCTATCACACACTTCTCGTTGCACATAAAGTCTAATCCCAGTAGCACCTCACTCCCGATTGAGGCCACAACAAACCGGTGCAGTATGCTGTTTCCTGCCAGTTCTAGCTCTGCTTCAACCTCTCCGGTCACTGACAACGCCTTGCTGTTCGCAATCAGTACTTTAATGTCCGTATTTACAATACGTAGCTTGATCTTCTTTTGACCATCGTCGGACAACCTTGTCAGAGATATAGTGGCCCCAGTGTCCAATAACGTGTCTACACACACCCCGTTTATACATGCATCCAAGTGTAATCCTTCCCCACTCACTGCAGCAACATTCTCAACCTGTAGATCAATGTTGGGCCCTTCAAGTCCCGCTGTTCCTTGGCCCTCAGGCACAGCATCAATTAGTTTCCCTGGTTCTGTTGCTGACCTGGTGCAACCGACACAATTGTATTTCCTTGATCCAACTGGGGACAGTTGGCCTTCATGTGTCCAAACTTCTGCCATTTGTGACACTTGATATTCTTCAAGGAAAACTTTCTTTGATTGTTCCAAGTAGGCTTTCTAGACTCATCAACTTGTTTCTCCAATCTTTTTACTGTTCCACCACACCTTGTAACTGCCGGTGAATACCAGCAGTCTCTTGGGACGTTATTTCCACGACAGGTTTTTCTACTTGAACGGCCTCTACAGTGGCGCTTCGGAGTTTTTGGTGATCTGAGGACCGGCGCTCCTTCTCAGCCTTGTACAGAGCCTCAAGCTCTACGGCGGCTGCCACTGCTTTGTCCAAGGTACTTGTCCTCATTTGAATAATTCTCGTCCTTATTTCTCCATCATACAGGGTGTCCAAGAAATGATCGCGGCCCATGCGGTCACGACTATCCTCTGGTAGGTCGGAATAGACCTGGGGCCAATTTCACAAAGAGCTACGATTGATCTTAAGTGCAAATCAATCGTAGTTGCTAAGCAAAGTGTGATGTCACAATGCAAATCACTATGGTAATACTGACAACTCATCTATCCGATGAATCTTAGTGCTTTGTGAAATCCACCCCTGGTCTATCAGTCTCCGAATTTCCTCCGCTAACTCCACGAGGCTTTCTGATGGCTTCTGGCGACGATTTCTCAACTGGGCTCTATGCAATTCCTTTCTTCCGGAGGGGTCAAAGCGGCATTCCAAGGACTTGACTAGTTGCTTGTAGTCTTTCATGTCAGTTTGCAGACTACCCAGGGTTTGTTGAGCCGATCCTGTCAACAGTACGGCTAGGTACTGACATTTTTCCTTGTCGTCCCAACCGTTTATGGTGGCACACATCTCGAAGTGCTTGAGGTAGGGTTTCCACAACCCCTTCCCATCATACCGGTCAGGCTTGATGCTAGGTCTCTTGGTACTGCCGGTTGACCTTATCAGTTGAAGCTCTTTTGCTAGCTCCTCCTGATCGGTTTTTGGCGCTATCGACTGTCCGAGGCTGCTCACTTCCGACTGTTTTGGGGCCCCGTTTTTGTTATCTTCCCTCACGATGGTAGACGACTTTGTAGTGTTATCATTGTCAAGCGTTTGTCCAATCTGTTGGTTGACTTTAAACTCACCACGGATTTCGTTTGTTGGTTGAGCAGTGTTCTGGGTCTGGAACATTTCACTGCTTCCACATTCCCGTCTGCTATCCTGTGGCGCCTCATGCCCCACATAAAGCAGTTTTTCGACTGGTGAACTTGACTCCATTCTCATAGTATGTGGAAGGCGCTGGTCGAACGGCCGTGGTGGTTCAATTGAGATGCTGGCTTGTCCATTAGAATCATGATTTTTCCGCCTAATATTTGACAAGCAGCCAGCTGGATCAGCCTGACCTGTCCCTCGTCTCCAACCTTCGTCAAACTGATCAAACAGCCTGGGTTTATTTGTCGTTGAAGACACTACTGAGTTTTCAATCCATGGCAGTCCATTTCTAGTTCCATGTGGGGAGATAAACTCCTGACCTTCGGTCTCGAAAGGATGAACCCTTGAGCTATCCCCGACCCCAACATTGGCTTGTCCTGTCCATGGCATTTGGCTTAATCCGTGTGAATCCCTTGTTTGGTTCTTACTCCCTGAAAAACCCACTCCTGAGTCATGCCACACATCCCTTTGTGGGGATTTCCTCTCTACTTGCATCACTGAGGGCCTTTTATTTTCCCCTAGTCCACCAGTAGCCGGTTTCCCGGTTATGTCTACGCTTGGGAGAGGGTTAGAGAATCTGGCGGGGGTACCAGTGGATGTAACTTCACTGCTACAAGTATTTGCATTCCCCGAAAAACCATTTGCGCCCACTTGGGGTTCCTGTTGTTTTTGGCTTGTGGACTTGTCTACTAACTGATTTAAACTTTGGGACAACAGTTCAATATCTCGGGAAACCCTGTCATATTCCCTCTCAAGGACGTGATACAAGTCTACTTGACCCAAAGTGGAGTACCTTGCAGCCAACCCTTGTGAAGTTGACATATCCATTCTCTCTATTCTTTTTTTTTTTTTTTTAACTCCGGTTTTTCCGGGCAAGTTGATTCCGGAAGGATGGCTCCGGCAAAGTTGATTCCGGGCGGATGGCTCCGGAAAAGTTGATTCCGGGCGGATGGCTCCGGCGAACTGCTTCCGGGCGGACGGCTCCGGTTGGATGGCTCCGGGCGCATGGAATCCGGATGCAAGTCTGTACACGCAACTATGTGCGTGGGCACAATCACACCAGCTTGGGACGTACCACTTCCGGCTCAATAACGCTTCACTCTGTGGAGCTATGCTGTTGTCTCGAAAACCACTGCCGGCTTCTGTGGCTCCGTCCCCGCAGCTTTCTCCTTCCGACTCGGTACAAACCCCTGCCGGGTTTTTTGACTACTCTTTGGTCCCGTAGCTTTCCCTTCCGGCTCGGTATCAACCACTGCCGGGTATTTGACTACTCCCCCGTAGTTTCCCCTCCGGCTCGGTATAAACCACTGCCGGGATTTTGACTACTTACTCGCCTGTCAGTCCATAACTTGTGGGCTTGAGTCCCGCAGCTGCCACCAATGTAACGAGCCCGAGTGTGCGGTATAAGGTCTTTTCCTGGACTTGATTTAACGGACAAATTGACAGACAGCATACAGACAACGGAATAGTAAAATGGACACAACACAATGATTGATTTCCTCTGTTCTCTTGTTCGAGGTGATTGGCTTTAATTCTTGGAATAACTTCTCAACTTACATTTTCTATACTGTAGTTAGGTGTACAATTGATAACACGGACGACCTTCTTCAAGGACAGCTATAAACAGACTGCCCAACGCCAGCCGGCCAGCGCTAGCCCCTTTCGCGCCAGGCGAGAGCACGCGCACGCACCAAGCACGCAGCGATCACATGGCTGGCGCGTGGCAGCCAGCGCTCGCTACAATATCATATTTCGTATCATATGTTACCCAACACCACCAAATTGGTACCAGCTCTATGTTCCGACAACCCAGTGTTGTATGACTCGAGTCCAGGACTCGGACTCGAGTCCGTCTCGAGTCACAATTTCGGTGACTCGGACTTGACTCGAGTCACGTCTGCAAAAGACTCAGACTCGGACTCGGACTCGACTATCATGACTCGGACTTGTCCCCGAGGACTCGTGACTCGAGTCACGTATTTTCACAAACAATACCTTTTTTAAATATTAAAAACAATTCCGATGATCCGATCGTCATTCCCGGAGTGCACATGGAGTTAACATCTAGCACAATAAATAAGTACACTGTCGTGTGGTGTTACAAGTAATAGTGTTCGTGATTATTGTGTAAATGGCTATCTACGTACAGCGCGTGTATGTTCGATTCGTATGTTCAATACGCATAATAACACTGGGATGCACGACACCAGTATTATGCTGGTATTCTGTCAACGTTAACACCATAGCCACTGCTTGTGCTTGATGCATATTACCAGGGAAATGGCATGTCTGGTACCTGTAAAACACAGCCTGCATATTGCACTGTGATGGCTGTGTGTTGTTTGCACCAGTTTCTACACATGGTCGACACACACACACGACGTCAAGTTTGGTCACGTCACTAGTAAAAAGTAGTACAACATTTTTTTAATCATGGCATCTGCCGTTCCGCCCCGTATTGTTTCTTTTGGTTATACCAACTTTAACAAAAACTTTAACAGAACTTTGTTTAAAATAAATGTGTTTTATTTTGTCATTTTCAATTCTTATTTTACGACATTTGGTTTGCAATCAATATTTAAACAAGTGACTCGTGACTCGGACTCGGACTCGGACCAAGTGACTCGTGACTCGGACTCGGACCAAGTGACTCGGGACTCGACCCAAGTGACTTGAGACTCGGACTCGACACAGGTGACTCGACTACAACACTGCGACAACCCTATCGAAGTTCTGATAACCCCTCTTGATCTACCGGTACATGCTAGGGTTTGGGTTATAATCAAGGAGGAATTCCTCCATGGGTTAGAATTAGGAAAATGCATTAGAGTATCGAAAGGGGTATTGGAACGTTCGGGTATCGGAACATTGGGGTGTTGGAACATAGGGGTGTTGGAACATAGGGGTGTTGGAACATAGGGGTGTTGGAACATAGGGGTGTTGGAACATTGGGGTGTTGGAACATTGGGGTGTTGGAACATTGGGGTGTTGGAACATTGGGGTGTTGGAACATTGGGGTGTTGGAACATTGGGGTGTTGGAACATTGGGGTGTTGGAACATTGGGGTGTTGGAACATTGGGGTGTTGGAACATTGGGGTGTTGGAACATTGGGGTGTTGGAACATTGGGGTGTTGGAACATTGGGGTGTTGGAACATTGGGGTGTTGGAACATTGGGGTGTTGGAACATTGGGGTGTTGGAACATTGGGGTGTTGGAACATTGGGGTGTTGGAACATTGGGGTGTTGGAACATAGGGGTGTTGGAACATAGGGGTGTTGGAACATAGGGGTGTTGGAACATAGGGGTGTTGGAACATAGGGGTGTTGGGACATAGGGGTGTTGGGACATAGGGGTGTTGGGACATAGGGGTGTTGGAACATAGGGGTGTTGGAACATAGGGGTGTTGGAACATAGGGGTGTTGGAACATAGGGGTGTTGGAACATAGGGGTGTTGGAACATAGGGGTGTTGGAACATAGGGGTGTTGGAACATAGGGGTGTTGGAACATAGGGGTGTTGGAACATAGGGGTGTTGGAACATAGGGGTGTTGGAACATAGGGGTGTTGGAACATAGGGGTGTTGGAACATAGGGGTGTTGGAACATAGGGGTGTTGGAACATAGGGGTGTTGGAACATAGGGGTGTTGGAACATAGGGGTGTTGGAACATAGGGGTGTTGGAACATTGGGGTGTTGGAACATTGGGGTGTTGGAACATTGGGGTGTTGGAACATTGGGGTGTTGGAACATAGGGGTAGTGGAACATTGGGGTGATAGAACATTGGGGTGTTGGAACATAGGGGTGTTGGAACATAGGGGTGTTGGAACATTGGGGTGTTGGAAAATAGGGATGTTGGAACATAGGGGTGTTGGAACATTGGGGTGTTTGAACATTGGGGTGTCGGAACACAGGGGTGTTGGAACATTGGGGTGTTGGAACATTGGGGTGTTGGAACATTGGGGTGATGGAACATAGGGGTGTTGGAACATTGGGGTGTTGAAACATAAGGGTGTTGGAACATAGGGGTGTTTGAATATAGGGGTGTTGGAACATAGGGGTGTTGGAACATAGGGGTGTCGGAACATTGGGGTATTCGAACATTGGGGTGTTGGAACATTGGTGTATCGGAACATTGGAGTATCGGAACATAGGGGTGTTGGAACATAGGGGTGTTGGAACATAGGGGTGTTGGAACATAGGGGTGATGGAACATAGGGGTGTTGGAACATAGGGGTGTTGGAACATAGGGGTGTTGGAACATAGGGGTGTTGGAACATAGGGGTGTTGGAACATAGGGGTGTTGGAACATAGGGGTGTTGGAACATAGGGGTGTTGGAACATTGGGGTGTTGGAACATTGGGGTGTTGGAACATTGGGGTGTTGGAACATTGGGGTGTTGGAACATAGGGGTAGTGGAACATTGGGGTGATAGAACATAGGGGTGTTGGAACATAGGGGTGTTGGAACATAGGGGTGTTGGAACATTGGGGTGTTGGAACATTGGGGTGTTGGAAAATAGGGATGTTGGAACATAGGGGTGTTGGAACATAGGGGTGTTGGAACATTGGGGTGTTTGAACATTGGGGTGTCGGAACACAGGGGTGTTGGAACATTGGGGTGTTGGAACATTGGGGTGTTGGAACATAGGGGTGTTGGAACATTGGGGTGTTGGAACATAGGGGTGTTGGAACATTGGGGTGTTGAAACATAAGGGTGTTGGAACATAGGGGTGTTTGAATATAGGGGTGTTGGAACATAGGGGTGTTGGAACATAGGGGTGTCGGAACATTGGGGTGTTGGAACATTGGTGTATCGGAACATTGGAGTATCGGAACATTGGGGTATCGGAACAATGGGTATCAGAACATTGGAGTATCGGAACATTGGGGTGTTGGAACATTGGGGTATCGGAACATTGGGGTGTTGGAACATTGGGGTATCGGAACAATGGGGTATCGGAACATTGGAGTATCGGAACATTGGGTTATCGGATCATTGGAGTATCAGAACATTGGGGTATTGGAACATTGGGGTATCGGAACATTGGTGTATGGGGTATTTGAACATTGAGGCGTGCAAACGTAAGTATGAAACAGAGGAAATCAGATGATCAGCTGAAAAATGTCATGCCTGCATAAGCTGTCCTTTCTCTCTCTCTCACATCAAAGCCCCGAATGTATGTTAAAATAAGTCTTGGTGTTGTGAACAATTGTCTCTTTTACACTGGGTTGAAATGTCCCATCTTTTATTTCTGACAAGTATTATCAACAATAATAAATATTGAAGAATATAATATACACATCTGCAGAAGTATATCTGGTTATTAAAGTCTTAAATGTACAGTCTTGACTTATAAAAGGGCTCAGAGGTAATGTTAACTTACCATAACCAGCAACAAAAACAACAATGACATAACTCATATAAACTTTACCCATTGTCAATGCCCCTCCCCGACAAAACCCATTATAATTATACTTATAATGTAAAAAAGAAAAAGTTAATATTAAAAATAATACAACTCTGTTCTGATTTAGCACTTGATCAGTAGACATTTTTTTTTGCGGGGGAAAGAGGGGGCAAAGAAATAAATTTGGGGTGTTTTTAATGTATTGAACCACTCACTTGTGTATTTCTTAATCTCTTTGATCTTTTTGGGGGACAAGAGTTTTGAGTTGGGGGGGGGGGGTGGGGCTCATTGGTTGCGCCACTACGTTTTATTGACAGGCGTCTCAGTGTACTTTTTGTTTTAATGACAGGTAGTTGAGTGAAATTAAAATAAAATTTTTAAATAAATTGAACAACAAACTTATACTAAGAAAAAATAACAATAATTTGTATGTTACATCAAGTAATAACCAAACAAGCCCTCTGGAGTAGTCATGCAGTTAGACCCAATACATGCCTATTTCATCGTGTTGGTGCAACAAGGTCATATCTCCTAAAATAGTGTTTAGAATGTCAAAAGGTTGGCAAAAGGTCTTGCTGAAAAAAACTCAGATGTACACACTAAGTAAATGGACGCTGAGATACAACGTTTTTGCACAGAGCGTTTATGCACTAGCTTTGATCAAGGCCGTCTTGCGCGCTATCCCTTTAGCCAAGGTAGTTATCCAGGTACAGAGTCCGCAAAGAGGATACGCAGTCACATAAAATATGCACGGAGTCCGTCACATCATCTACACGCATGAGCTTACGGAAGGGCCCTTGTGGGGTATTTTACACAATGGAAAAATGGACCCCACAAAGTTTTCCTTTGTTCAACTTGGATCCCACAGAGGAATTCTACTGAAAAGGGAATAATAGAACGACGATAGCAGAACCCCAGAAACCTGATCCATAAGGTTGTGTGTACATGTACAATTTGCGTATAGTGTGTGTACAGTAAGAGTGTATGGATCCACACACTGTGAGAGTGGGGGTGTGCTGGAGTTTGGGGCAATAGCTAGCTGGGCAAAAAGCAACTAACACAAATCGGTCCAGCTGGCGTGCCTTGATCAAGGCTAACGGGGAACTTAACAAGGGTAGAAAACACAAAGCAAAGAGCGAAATATACCATATACCATAGCTCAAATAACTTAAAGTTGAGGCAAATCTTGTGTGCTTATTTTTTCTCGTCAATACAATGTAAACCATTACTTGGGAGTTGTTGGTGTTCGGAGTTGGAGTGGTTCTGGTTTCCAAAGTTGAGTTTCTCAATGTCATTGACAGGTGTGGTCAGGGTAAGACTGTAATACAGGAAAAACAAGACAAGGGAAAAATGTAGATAAGAAAGGTGAGGTTGTGGTTTTGAACTAAACTATGCCAGCCTGCAACATGATATTATGTGGTGAATGCATCTACAAAGTACACATCTACTTGGATCTGCTGCAGTGATGCTGTTTCACCAAGCTCTCCTTTAAACAGGCATGATATTGGGTTTATGGAAAAAAGTAGGAACATTTTATAGAGTACAAGGGGCTAACCTACATGCACATATGGTAGAGACTTTTCGGGATATTTAATCACATTTTTTCTGATTTTTCCAAAGGCAAAGAAAACCATTAATCAGACTCAAGTAGGCTATATAATTTGGTTTTTACCCTTAAACCGATGTGTGTAAAGCGCTGTATACTCAGTACTTACCAAGCTCTGTGAAAAAAAATCCACAGGCAAATCACTTGGGTGGGATTTGAACCCACGACCTTTGCATTGCTAGAGCAGATGTCTTACCACTAGACCACCGAGCTAGCCTGATGGCTAGAGGCAGTTCGAATCCTTAGCATTGGGGATAAAGAATATAATTTGGTTTTTACCCTTACACCAATGAGTGTGTAGCGCTGTATACTCCGTAGGCCTACTTACCCGAGTTCTGTGAAAAAAAACCCCCACAGACTCGGGTAGAAAGAATATCATGTCTGTTCAGAACACCAGCTCAGAGTAGCAAAAGTTAAGGCTATGTCCACATTGACAGCTTCTGCAGCTACGGCTTTATCACTCGTTTGTCCTGATGGCTATTGTGGCTCCAAAAGCCACAGCCAAAGCCAAAGAGACTCAGTATGGGTTTTCTACACTGTGGTTAACTCCTGATAGAAGTATTTTAATCAAACTAAATAAAATAACAGAGGGGCTCCAAGGTAAAATTCAGTTTTGTGATCCACCAATTTTCAAATAGATAGAGTGTCCTTATGAAGTTGGGAAACAAATTACAAGTCTCTTAACTCGGGTCAAAATGGTGTAGAATGCCACTGTAATTGATAATCTTCAAGTGCAATTTTTGTCAAAACCAAAAAGTGCTCCATGATGTCACATTTCAAATACTGTGAATTTTTAGAGTGTTCCTGAATTTTGATAATATTCAACCAAAACGGCATTGAAGTTGATCTTTTGAATGTACAGACCCTTTGATTCTGATGTCCGTTGACATCAAGTTCAAACTTTGCTCTGAAAAAATATCAAATTAAATGAGATTTTGCACCATTTTAACCAGAGGTTAGAGACTTACAATTTTTCCCCTACTTTTATGAGGACTGTATCTATTGGAAAAATGAGTGCATCACAAAAACTTCATTTAACCTTAGAGACCCTCTTTAACATCATTATTTTTATCGAGGTATGCTTACCGGTACAGCCACTGCTGAACACAAGCAGCAAACAGCAGAAACCCAACGCAAAACTTGAAGATAACTGTCATACTAAGATTCTATAACGTTGACAAAAAGAAATAAACAAATGGAAATAAATGCATGGTTCATTTCATCGTTAGGAACACTGACATTTGGATGAGGGTTCTAAAGTGCGGAGTCCAAGTTTAAGTTCAGCCATGTCAGAAACAATGGAGCAGATTCTTTTCTGTTTTTACTTGGGACAGTTTATCCATTCTGATTGGTCAAGAGGTGATCATGTGGCCATGTTTAAACCTGCAAAGTAAACACAGTTATAAATGATTAAACATGACCTGACCTTATTGAGCCAAAAGAGGGCGCTGTCAGATGATTGTGCGGAGGGCACAAATTTCACAGCCAAATCTAAATTGGTAGATTGCATGTTTGGCTAAGACAAGTTTGAAACTTGAGTATGATAGTTTGCTACTCAGCGCTTAACAAAAGCATGCAGTCAAGGTGAGCTGAGGCAAAACTGCCAGATTTGTTCTCACGTCTCGGCAAAAGAAATCAAGAAACCAGGCCTCATCAGGTTTAAACAACTAGTTGAAAACCTCTTCACCGCACTATTCCCTTATGATCCCACTCAAGGACATGTGGTTTAATATCCCATCCATACGGTAGGGTAATTATGGCTAAGTGAGTTGCTCAAGATTGTCTTGTTAACGAACAAAAGTATCTTGCTCAAAAACAACAGTGTCTTTGGGAAGGACACAAGCGTCTTAGCTAACGACACAAGTGACTTGTCTAAGGACGCAAGTGTCTTGAGTATGGACACAAGTGTCCTGGGCAAGGTCACAAGTATATATAGCGCTCATATCCATCACTCAGTGACGCTCAAGGCACTTCAACAGTCAGTATTTTCCTGCAAGGTATGTGGAGCTACGTTTTTGAAGTATGAGACCTATTCCCTTACATAGCACCATGTAATGGTTTACAAGGTGCTGTGGTGCAACATGCAGCCAATCAAACCAGGAACACCAGGGCGAACCCCTTCTCTTTACGATAAGTGCACTGGGCTATTTTACGTGCATTACACAACACACAAGACCAATGGCTTTACGCGCGCGCCCCATCTGAAGGCACAGCAGTAATGGTTAAGTGGCTTGCTTAATGACACAAGAGTCACGACCGGGACTCAAACCCACAGTCTGCTCTCACAGTCTCTTTGGCAAGGACACACGTCTCTTTGGCAAGGACACACGTGTCTTGGACAAGGACACACGTGTCTTGGACAAGGACACAAGTGTCTTTGGCAAGGACACAAGTGTCATTGGCAAGGTCACACGTGTATTGGGTAGGAAACAAGTGTCTCAGGCAAGGACACAAGTGTACTGGCAAGGACACAAGTGTATTGGCAAGGACACAAGTGTAAAAGGTAAAGTCACAAGTGTCCAAGGTTAGGACACAAGTGTCTTTGGCAAGGACAAGAGTGTAAAATGTATGGCCACAAGTCTCTTTGGCAAGGACACAAGTGTCTAAGGCAAGGACACAAGTGTCTAAGGCAAGGACACAAGTGTCTAAGGCAAGGACATAATTGTCTTGGACAAAGACACAAGTCTCTTTGGCAAGGACACAAGTGTCTCAAGCAAGGACACAAGTGTCTCAGGCAAGGACACAAGTGTATTGGGCAAGGACACATGTGTCTTGGACAAGGACAAAAGTCTCTTTGGCAAGGACACAAGTCTCTTGGACATGGACACCATAATGTTCCACAGTAATCTGTTTTCTTTTTGTCTCTGTATTCTGTTTTTCTTTCTAACAAAAAGCTCAAAGGCTTAAGGATGCTTTCCTTCCAAACAATGGAATCGTAGGGAACATCTTGTTCTTTGCCGATGAAATGCACACCCTTTGAATTTCTTATAGAAGAGCCCAAGAATAAACATTACCAGGTAGACATAGTCCATCAATTACGCTGTGTTCCATCTCCAGCCTCTTTGACAAATGATGCAAAAGCGCCAACGTGATGCAAGGTACAAACCCGAGTGCGAAGCATAGTCAAGCATTATGGATCCCGGTAATAAGAGTACTTGGACAGGACATTATTCAAAATGACCAAAAATAGATTGGGTCTATACTCACCTGTAAAAGTAGGAATATAACAATCATATTCAAAGGAATCCTGAAGAAGTTCATGATGGTAGACCGAGCTGTTGAGGATGAAAGCAAAAACTTTTTGGTTAAACTGTCATTTGTACATAAAATCAATCTGAACATTCTTTCCTCTCCTGAGGTTTTATTAAAATATCAACTGATTTAATGTAAGTGGGTCATTAAGCTCACCATCTTCTGACATGTAAAAAGATACCCTTGAAGCATTCAAAATGCCTTCATATACCCTTTTTCTCCATTTTACTAGGTTACAAAAGCTCACCTTCTTCCGGCACGTATTTCCCTCTCATGGTACCCAGAGAGGGCTAAAAGATACCAATGCAGCATTCAAAATGCCTTCATATTCCCCCTTTCCCCCATTTTACTAGGTTCAAAAGCTCACCTTCTTCTGGCACGTACTTCCCTCTCATGGTACCCATTGAGGGCCAAAATACTCCCACGCAGCATTCAAACACTAGAAAGCCTAAGAACACCATGGGCTGACTCTGCCAAAAATACAACCATATTCCAAATTTTAGACTTGTGCAACTCTTCTCAGATCAGGGGCCAATTTCATAGAGCTGCTTAAGCACACCAAAATTAGCCTACCAGAATAAGGTTGCCAACCAAATTACCATGTCACTTGTACAATATGTGACTGGTATCCTGATCATTTTTGCTTAGCAACTTTTTAAGCAATATTTTCTGATTCAGCAGCTCTATAAATTTGGGCCCTGAAGAGACTAAGTCATCAAGTTTGACCTAACAAACGAAAATACATGCGACAATCATGACATTCAAATCACATGAATAACTTCGAAATTAACTTTACCTCATTAGTACTATAAATATCGTTGATTTGATTTGATTTAAAATGGTTTAATTGTATTTGATCGTCAAGCTAACAGCTGACTTGCATGAACAAATTTACATTCAAAAATGTATTGAAAGCTTTTAGAAAGGAATAAACAAAAGATTGTTATTATTAAGATTGTTAACAATAACACTCAATTGTATGTTAAAAACGCGATATTGGCAAGAAAACCTATAAATATTGCACTTAAACAAAAAAACATTCATAAATACCCAGGATAGTTTATCCATTCTGATTGGTCGAGAGGAAATCATGTGCACGTGGCCATGTTTAAACGTGCGATTTAAACATGGTGAGGAGCATTTAAATATATGGCGCACAAGCTTATGCAAAAATACCATTACTCAATGTAAAAACTATTAGTAAGCGCACATACATGTGTAAGTACAACCCTTGAGCGTCGCATGCAATTTGACTTTTCATGAAATGGAGCCTGCGGACAAGACAGGAATTGACAATTACCAACAATTTACAGAAAAGTTTTGAGATTTTCAACAAAAAGGGCATTTATGAATGGGAATAAAAGAGTAGTAGTGCCTTGGTCTTAAACAGCCGTTTAAAACCTTGCAAGGTCAGTGAAATATCTTGACAAATCACATACCCGCATGTAGATTTACAGGCTCTCTACATCAACTCATAAAAAATTAAATGTTAAGTCGTAACAGGGGCTTGTCTTTCTTGCCCTCAATTTACAAATGTATCTTCACCTTTTCTGAGAAAATTTAAAGACAAAGGAAGCGGAACAAAAAATCCTAACATCAGAAAAATATCTTGACAAATCACAGGCTCAGTGTAACATGGATTTTGCAATGCCATTTTGTGACACGTTAATAGCGACGAAATAAGAAAGAACTCACCAATGGCATAAAAATCGGCACACAAAGAGCCAGCGCTGATATGACGAGGACAGGCCTCATGAAGGATTCAACTGAAAAATGTTTACTAGCAATCTTAAAGATGGACGACCCAATCATTATTGCAACCTACAAAAGAGAAAGAAGAAGAAAACAGAGGTCAAGAAAATGTAGAGTTTCCATACTGTACATGGCCTCACTGGTCTTGTTCTTACTGGTTTTATAGAAGACCGCTGGGATTGGCTGATCAGCAACCCACAAACAGAGTCTCTAAGGATGATACACAGTCGCACCCACGCACATGGTGTCCGTCAGGACGACAGCTTTGAGCATTCTGTAACCGAATTTTATGTGTTTCTTTATTTTCCTGATTTTGATATACAGTGTATGCAAGATCATGGCGGTTTATTCTATATGATGGACAATCACAGGCTCGTAGCCTTGACCTCCGCACTGACGAGTGTGCGCTTTATCCACTTGTGTGTATGCGTGAACACATGTACACAGTGTATGCAACAGCCTGTGATTGGCGTCGCAGCAAGGAGTTACTGGGTAAACCAATAAGAATCTGTTTTATATAAGCATAATTAGCTCTGCCTTGAATGTTTTTAAAAGTACAAAGGATCAAGGTGCGACAACGAATAGTCACACACACTATACTATATGTACATGCACATGATACAAAAATACACTCAGTTTATATCTACAGTACATGAGTAATAACAGTGTATGGATCCATGCACCAAGGACGGGTTTGTGCTAGGAGTTTGGGGCATATGGGCAATTCCATGATGGAGTGGACATGGCCCCAAAATTTCAAATCCTAAATTGAAAGCCATCATCCACAAAATATTGTTTTATATAGTTCAAAGTTTGTGTAACAACTTCACATTATTACATTGTCTTTAAAAAGTTTGAAGAAACGGTCATCTGAAGTGAGTGCATAGCTGGCAGACAGGGTCTAGATCGCTCCCCGAGAAAATCTATCAAAACAACATTAATGTTCTACTGACCTCAATTTACTTCATTCTCAATCTTCACAAATAATCGCCTGACCATGTCTGAGCCATTGGAAGCCAGAAAATCATCAAGATCGTCAAGAAAACACAATAAAGATCAGCCATGCTCACGCACCAATCTGAGTGACGATCAAGATGGCGGCCACCATTGTTCTTGTCGTGACGCAATGGAACAAGTCAACAGCAAGCTTGATAAGATCCTGGAGACCTTGGGTACAATGGGTACAAAAATTTCCGACCTGGAAAGCAAGCTGTCAGATGTGACACTTGCCGTCTCCAACCATGATGATGAAATCAGCGACTTGAAATCCAGCATGGACTTGGTCAGCGACAAGCACCTGTCATGCACCCGTATGATCAACAACCGTTCGGATGCTAACCATTCATACTGCTCCAAGCTTGAGTATCGCATCGACGATCTGGAAAATCGAAGCAGAAGGAACAACATCGTCCTGCATGGCATCCCAGAGAAATCCGAGGGAAACAATACCATCGAACAGTTCCTGACGGGTTTCTTCGTCGACCATATGAAGCTAGACGGTGGTGACCAGATTGAGGTAGAGAGAGCTCACCGTACTCCGACACATCGGCGCGCAGCTACCGGTGCGGAGTCCAGTAACGACCCATCAGTCTCTCGACCCCGTCCAATCCATTGCAGGCTACTTCGATACACAGATCGTCAACTTGTTCTAAAAAGTGCATCGAGGTCCCTCAAGAACAATCCATACATGGGATCTCAAGTCTTCATTTCTGACGACGTCACATGTTCTGTCAAGAACGCCCGCAAAGAACTTCGCCAGGTTCATCTACCGTCCATCCGCAGAGATGAACGCGTCGACTTTGCTTATATTCCATGGTCCGTTCCAGCGGTCATCAAATACAAACTTCACCGTGGTTCATTTAAGTCCTTCCGTCTCGGGGAGACTGCGATCGACCCAACCTCAGGATGAATCACCAGTCATTCCACCTGTCACTACCATTTGTTAAGTATTGTATGTTTTCCTCCTTATCCCTAATTACCGCCATCCTTAATAACTATCATTATGATCATTCAATATTTGGCATATCATCTTATTATTATATCATTTCAAAACCCGCCTATGTTATCAAATACTTGTGTTTACTGTACGTATTTAATACAAAAAATGTGTTTATGCTTGCTGTGTATTCTAATTCCTTCATAATGCGTTATTGTGATTTAAATTACCATGTCTAGTAGCTATTCAAGTGACAACACCTTTAACGAAAGCTTAAGCAATACAGACACAAACCATTCAGATAGTGACGTCAAAAATCGCCTTAGCAATTACGTCTTTCATCCTGTACCGTTAGACACTGAATACTCCGAATTCTTGAAAAGTACATGTGGGTCTGACTATTTAAGTGAAAACCGGGTGCAAACTAAATATGCCGAAACCGAAGACTCGTTTTCATTGTACCATGCAAATATAAGAAGTTTAAATAAAAATTTTGACCCCTTGCAGCACTCACTTGCAGAAATGAGACACGAATTTCAAATTATCGGCCTCACTGAAACTTGGCTCAAGTCAGACCCTGACCCCCTATTGTTCATGCCAGGTTACAATATTGAGTTTAAAAACAGACAAAATCAAATAGGCGGAGGCGTAATGATGTATATTAAAGATTCAATAACTTATGTATTGCGCCCCGATCTGTCAACTGCAACTCATTCTTATGAATCCTTATTTGTGGAGATTACAACAAATACAAAAAACGTTATCATTGGTTTGATTTACAGACCACCTGGTTTATGCCTTCATTCCTTCACAGAAGAACTTGAAGTAATGCTTGAAAAAATTTCATCTGAATCAAAGACTTGTTATTTATTGGGCGATTTCAATATAAATCTTCTAAATAGTGATACTCACGCTGGAACTAATGACGTACTAAACATTTTGTATACTTATTTCTTTCGTCCAACGATTGACAAACCAACCAGAATAACTCTAAACTCGGCAACTTTGATTGATAATATTTTTACTAACAACGTTGAACCATTATCAACTTATATTGTTTTATCAGATTTCAGTGATCATCTTCCAATCATTCTCTTTGGTTCGACCATTGAAAAAACCAAGAAAATATCTAGATTTTTTTGGAAAAGAAACACATCAGCCCAAAATGTTGCTGCACTGAAAAATGAATTAGCACAAGTTGACTGGGATTCCGTTATATTAACGGGTGATGGGGTCAATTTGAAATACTCGCAGTTCACATCCAAGCTTAACCAACTTATTGATAATTGTATGCCTTTTGAAAAATGTCGACATCACAAAAAAGTACCCACTAATCCGTGGATTACTAATTGTCTCCTAAAGTCTATAAGAAAGAAAAATAAACTCTATAGAACATTTCTTAAAAAACCTTCCGAGATCAATAAGGTTAAATATAACAGATATAAAAACAAATTGACAACTGTGATAAGAGCTTCTAAGAAAGAATTTTATGTAGCGTCTTTTGAGCAAGAAAAGAACAACATGAGAAATACCTGGAAAGTTATCAATGAAATATTAAGTAAAAAACACAACAAGCTACAACCAAATAATTCGTTCAAAATAAATGATTGTGATGTTAATGACCCTCTCGTGATTGCAGAGACTTTCAATCATTACTTTGTTAACATTGGTCAAGATTTAGGTTCAATGATACCTAATAGTATTTCTGACCCGATAAAGTATATCAAAGGTGATTTTCCGGACTCCCTATTTTTAAATCCAATTACACAGGAAGAACTCTTAGATTGTATCTGTAAACTTCCAAATAAGAAGAGCTCAGGTCATGATGGACTTGATAATATTCTGATCAAAAATATTGCTTCCTCTATTGTTCAGCCCTTAACGAATATTTTCAATCACTCTTTCGTTTCCGGAGAAGTTCCCGATGTACTCAAAATTGCAAAAGTTACCCCCGTTCATAAAAATGGTGATCGTTCTTTTTTCTCTAATTATCGTCCCATATCTGTACTCCCATGCTTCTCCAAGTTATTAAAACGGTTGGTTGCAGACCGTCTTGGAAATTTTTTTGATAAATATAACATACTGTCACAATCTCAATATGGCTTCAGGGCAAAATTTTCCACTCAACATGCCTTGATTGATTTAGTTGATAAAGTAACCTCTAGTCTGGACAAATTTGAACATACCATTGGCATTTTTCTGGATCTTTCGAAGGCATTTGATACAATAGATCATGATATATTAATGAGTAAGCTAGAAAGATATGGTGTCAGAGGTATTGCACTCGAGTGGTTCAAAGATTACCTGAGAGATAGGAAACAACTTGTTGTCTGGCAAACACAAAAATCCAGATACAAATCAATTACTTGTGGTGTACCTCAGGGCTCAATCCTGGGGCCCATACTATTTCTAATTTATATTAATGATATCTGCAATTCTACCCAACTTCTGAAATTCATCTTATTTGCAGATGATACAAACATATTCTACAGTGGAAAAAATTTAAATGAAGACGTTAACCTCATGAACACCGAATTAACTAATGTTTGTGAGTGGTTCACGTGTAACAGATTATCTTTGAACCTGAAGAAAACACATGTGATGGTCTTTACGAATAGATCTATAGATAAAAACGTTAATATTCGTCTCAACAATATTGTTGTTGAACAGGTAAATTCATGTACATTTTTGGGTGTCATTGTTGATGATAAGTTTACGTGGAAAAATCATTGTCAGAAAGTTCTCACATTAATTTCCCGTAACCTTGGCATCATTAGAAAACTTAAACATTATGTTCCATCCCACATTTTGCTTTCCATTTATAATACATTATCATTGTCATGTCTTCAGTATTGTATACTTGCCTGGGGAAACACCCACAAAACATTCCTTGATAAGTTGTTTGTTGTTCAAAAAAAACCCTTAAGATTAATTAACGGGTCTGGTTCCAGAGATCACTCTGCCCCACTATTTATCAAATTCAACACATTATCTATATTTGATCTCTATAAATACCATATGTGTGCTTTAATGTATAACTTTGAAAAAAGTGTATCTTTACCCTTGAATATTAGAGATTTGTTTGTAAGGAACACTGATATTCATACTTACAACACCAGGGCATCAGATAAACTTCATCTAAATAAAGTTAGAACATCCCTCCACCTTTCAACGGTTAGATACCAGGGACCTCTCCTTTGGAACCAAATTCGATCTTCCTGCCCACTGACTTCAATTAGAGCATGTAAGAAGTACTATAAGAAATTTCTTCTTAATGTGGTTAATGATAACTAGGAGTTTTAGATAATTATTAATTGGATTGCCATGTGACACAATTACTGAAATCCTTTAGTTAAAGATGGCTATTTATTTATCTTCAACATTGTATTTATTGACTTATCAGGTTATGACTTTATTAAATTAAATTATTTAATAACAATAGCATATAATAATTGCTTATTTATTTGGAAACTCATGATTGTAACTATTATTTATATGTATCTTTTACGAAGTGGCCAGACCTTGTACAAGCTTAGGCTTCTTGTCTGACCGCCCCATACTATTAATAAGTTCCGATAATTATTTTCCCCCTTATATTGTACTGCCTAATGGTATGGAAATAAACCTGAAACCTGAAACCTGAAAGGTATTTTTAAACTAAAAGTACTTCAAGATTTGCATTTTGCTTGTTTTTTCTTTTTATTGACATTTAGGTGATAATCTTGTTAGTTATTCATTTCCTATAACATATATGACACTACTATTCAGATAAAAAAATAAAAATAACTTGACTAAGTTCATCTAGTAGTTATGAATGAACATTCAAAGTACTTGTGGGCAGTGTAACGTGAGTAACCAAAATATGATCTTTTTTCCCCAGTGAATGTTTTTCTCAGTTTTAACATTTGCCACTTAAAATTATCTGTCTACTGATCTCAAATGTAAAAATAGGGTTCTTTATGATGTATCCATTAATAGTACAATTGGGTGAGGTAATGAAAATGGTAACGTGAGTAACCATGTAACGTGAGTAACCATACATGTAACGTGAGTAACCGGGCTAAACAAGTATAAGAGGAGACTGTTTCAGCAAATTGTATAAAAAAAGTGAGTGCAGGAATATGCCTTAATTATTTACAAAAGAGTATGCAAATTGTCCCTTTTGAAGCAATAGGGCAGCAGCAGATTACCCATGATGCATTGCACACTGTTCGATGAGCACATGGACTTTGCTCAATCCCATCAGTCTCATCCAAGACCAGTGGGACGGGCTGAAGAGCTTGTACAAGTTCTTGTTCAAGATGTAGGAATGCAAGATGGAACTGATTGTACTACTGATTGGTGTAATGCGCACAATCACAATATGTACTATGTTCATGTATGCAATGATGCAATGCCCACAATCACAGTACATCAATATACGATTTGTTGTCAAATGTTTTAGCCCTCTTCTTTTTTAATCGGGGTTGCACGAAGAACAAAACTATTCAAGTTAATTTTTTCGAGATCGAGCCCTATTTTTTTAGTACAAGGAAAGAAAGGTAATGGATGTTTGTACATCATAGAGCTACAGTATATTATTACTGATATGATAGAGGCTGAATCTTTTGAAACAAGAAGAGGTGACCAGGGGTTATTAGGTCAGGCAGGACAGGGGAAATGGTTCAATGAGCATGCATAGAATGTCAGCCCATCCAAGAACCTTTGATTCAGGCGTTGGGGAAAAAATAATCAAAACAAGCACATCAGCATGTATTGTTGCCAAATTTTAAAAGCAATAACAACCTATTTTCAGTGAAGTTTTAGTTAACCACGTACAGGACCTTCAATTTATTATTGACTGCAACTTTTTTTGTCTTCTTTTAAATGGCAATCGTTAGACCCCTATAACAAAAATATCTCACCTCTCTGAGCATGCTTCTGAGAGAAAATTTTTAATTGCAAAATCACCTTTTGTACAGATAAGTCACATGTCAACCTCCAGGTTAACACAATCCTTAGAACAAAAAGGGACATCTCTTTAGTTTGAATTGTTTGGAATTGACGATTTGATAGAAAAACTGCATTAGCAGAGCATGCTTGAATTTTTCATTTTGCGAGAAAAGTGAAAGAAAAAATAAAGAAAAAGTAGAGATCTTGTTAATGTTAGATCTATTAATGATCTCATGTCTATTGAAAACATAAATCAGTCAAATAGTGGTAAATTTAATCTTTTGGTTCATGCCCTTACTGTGTTTTCATGCTTTGTAACGTGAGTAACCGTAACGCGAGTAACCATGTTTTTTGGTGATTGCAAAAAAATTAAAGATTCTAGAAGATTTGTTTTATTCTTATTATTTGTGCGCCATGGCATGGTCTTTTATCAATTTAAAAGAAACTTCCAAAGGTTGTTTGTATGAGGAGACTTTTTGGTTGAAGCATGTTGGTTTTTTATGCACGTCAGAAAATGTAACGTGAGTAACCGATTTTGTGTGTCTTGTATATCATACAGTACATAACAAATTTTTCTGCATGTCATCATTGGTGCCTAAGTACGTCTAGGTATACTCTATCTACCATGGGGATAACAGATTGTTAAACCTTTTCAGTAAGGTAATTACAGCCTAAGGAAACTCAAAAGTACATCAAAAACGTAACGCGAGTAACCGTGGAATTGTCCATATACATGTAGGTAAGCGGGGCAAATGCGACTTAACCATTCTCTCCGGCCAGCATGCCTTGATCAAGGCTACTGATGTGCTCGTACAATTTCTTGTTTAAGTACAAAGTGCTTTGAGGCTGTTTTGGGGCAATACTGCACTTTATAATTTTTTTTAAATGAGAATAAGCTGTTGCAAACTGATTACCAACCAAAAAGGACCTGTGGTATAAATGCACAAATTAGTAAGGGGCCGTTCACAATTATCAACATTTTCACAAGTGTACAAAGAGTACACTTTTTCAAGACCCCCCCCCCCCCTCCCCCCTAAAAGTGTACTACATATAGATACTTGCATGTGATTTGGGAACACTGCATTTTTAAAAGAGGTAATTACCGTTTTAAACGGTAATCCCCTCTTTTAAAAATGGAATATTATGCTATTTGTATTTTTTATTAAATTATTAAATTACTGAAGCTTTTTACAACGCAAAAAAAACATTTACAAATGTTCTCTTTAAAACCGATTAGTTTATTTATAATATTTTAATAATTTTTACCCTATACATTAATGAACTTGTCCATGCAGTCTTGTTTGTGCGTGTGGGACAATGTGTGTGTGTGAGTAGGTATACGTGTTCAAACCGGGGACCTACATGTATAACAAAAGGGGACAATAGGATCCACGGTTGGGGAAAGGTCCACGGTTGGAGATCGTGTACAAAACCAATGGAGGTTTTGCAAAAAAGTTAAAGTATAAACAAAAGAGGGACAATAGGAGGTCCACGATTGCAGGTGTTTACACACTTGTGTGTGTGGACGTGGCCGGCCGTTAAAAACATGCAGTGGATACGGACTATACATGTACATACAGTACATTTTCATGTACGTGTGTAGGACTACAATGACGCGCATGCTGTACACAATACGTTCATGGGATGCGATGCGGGGCCTGGCTCGGGGCGCGACCGGCTCGGCCAGTGCTCGCTCGGCATCGGTTGCGGCGTGGGTGGGATGTGAGCAATGTCGGCTGTGGCGACAGGCGAGAAAACAGATCGACATTTTAAAATAATAATAAAAACTTTCGGCGGGCATTAACCCCTCCCCCCTAGCGTACGGTTTGTACACTCGTGAAAATGTTGATAATTGTGAACGGCTCCTAAGTGGCCTGACCTTTCGACCCTAGCAGAGTCTTTCTTGAAGTTAAACAAAAAATATTATTATGTTCGTAATGCATGTACAGTGACGTAAAGCATTACGGTACCGATTATACTGCTGATCAGCACAATGCGCACAAAATCATAACACAAGCATGTTGCTCTATGGCAGTTAGTTGCCTAGCAATATATGAATGTTGCACGCATGATGACTCAAACACAAATTTGCATTGAAAGGTTAATCATAATAAGTGCATATTAGTTTAACTTCTAGAAAGAAAAAAAATATCATAGGACCTTTAATCAGTTGAGGTTAAACCGAGTTTCAAAGCCCAAATGTTGAGGAAGTTTATAGTTGGGGATAGACCCAGTTGGGCAAAGATGGTTAAAGGTATCATACAGGATTGGTTGAGCTGAAAAAATAGTCGCAGACAGTGTTCATGTTTTGTGAGATCAACCACATGAAATAACAAACATGTGAAAAGCTGTTGTGCCAGGAAAAAATAGTGAAAACCATGCACAATTTTCAGCTTGTAAACCGTTGTCCTTAATTTTGGTTGTATAGGTTTTCAGATAAATTTTCTCAAATATGATATCATTTCAAAGGGAAATATTTCACAGAGAGAATGGTTCTAGTGTGAACTTCATAATCAGTAAGTTTTCACACTAAAATCAAAACAATTATGTTTTTTATCCTTACCAATCCTGTATAACACCTTTAAACCAAGATCCCAAGAAAAATGCCAGGTGGCTGTTGAGGTTCAGCCAATAACAAAAAGGAAAGTTTTACCTGTGTTGGAATTGTGTCACATCAGCTGGGCTACATATGGTCAATAAAAAACTACCGTCAATAACTTTCAGTTTTCCTTTCAGATTGTTTGCCAAATTGTGTTGACTGTCCCGGCGAACAGAGCAGATGGCTTGGGGGAAAAATCCATTGAAACGACCATCTGCAGTGCACGCTTGCACAACGGAGAATTTGCAATATTTTCTAAATTTACAAGAAGGCCAATAAATGAGCATGGGTAACAAACTAATTGTTTCACCACCTAGATGTTCCAATTCAATATTTAAGAATAAAAACAGTGCCTTATATTTTCTTCAATCTGGCTCATGGGGTTAAAGACCTTTAAAACATAAATCTCATTAAAATCTTATCACCTGGGTCGAATTTCACAGAAAACAATTGCTTAAAATTTGCTGCTTAGCAAAAATAAGCAGGGTACCAGCCACAGATTGTACATGTGGAATGGTATTTTGGCTGGTAACCTTATTCTGGTAAGCAACATTTTCTTGTGATTAGCTACTTTTGTGCTTTTGAATACATTTGAAGTTAGATTTTTACAAAAATGTTGTCAGGAATGCGAGTGCGTCTTAGTGAAAAAACCAGGTGTTTTTGTCATCTTTGGAGCTTGATATATTTGACCCTTGTCCCTCCCCAAACTCTCACCATAAATCCAGCGAATATCCAGCCGTGTGGAATGACCTCTTTTGGTTGATTAGGATCCGTCTGCTCTTGTGACCGACCGAGAGCTGGCGTCCACTCCAGGACAAATGTGTACATTGCTCCTTCAAACAAAGACTGGATCATGCCAAGACATAAGACTTTACGGTCTGTGAAAATAAGATAACTGATGATTGCATTTATCAAGTTCAGGCACTAGACCATTATCATGTGAAATTGTTTGTTTTCCTCCAATTCAAATCAATGTAATTGGATTAAAAATAGTTTGGCCCCTTGAATTATCTGTACATTGGTGATATTAAAATTCTATAGAGTAAATAGTTGGACCCAATTTCATATACATGTATTTGCCAAAGCACAATAACAGGTAAGCACTAAATAATTGTGTTAACCAGAAAAAGGTTACCAGCCAATTGTGTTAACCAGAAAAAGGTTACCAGCCAAAGTACCATATATCTACTGTTTTCAACTGGTTTCCTGCTTAGTATTGTTGCTCAGCAGAAAATTGTTAAACACTATTATCTGCTTAAGCATCTTTATGAAATTTGGCCTAGTAATTATAATAATTGGGATACTGCGGTCCAACGTCATGGCAATAAATACATGGCAAAATAAAGGATGGCCTGTAACATATGTTCCACCAGGGTCTATGTGTGTGGTATACGAATGTAATAAAAGGCACTGGACACGTTTAGTAATTATTAAAGACCAGTATTCTCATTTGGTGTATCCCAACATATATGCATAAAATAACAAACCTGTGAAAATTTGGGCTCAATTGGTCATCGAAGTTGCTAGAAAATAATGAAAGAAAAAACACCCTTGTTGCACAAATTTGTGTGCTTTCAGATGCCAATAAATGGCTTCAGGCCTGAAGTCTTTTAATATTTGAGTGAGAAATTACCTCTTTCTCAAAAACTACGTTACTTCAGAGGGAGTCGTTTCTCACAATGTTTTATACTATCAACAGCCCTCCGTTGCTCGTTTCCAAGTAACTTTTTATGCTAATATATATTTTGTGTAATTACCAAACGTGTCCAGTGCCTTTAAAGGATGTGTGCCTTGTCTGTATGCCATGTAAATATTTTTAATTAATCAATCATGTATCAGCTGCAAATACATGTGTTACTGTCACCCTGATATATTGTTTACATTTATTTCATTTAAAATGATGCTCTGACTTCACTGTTGGAACAATAGACCTTATGCATATGACGTCATTTGAGTAGGGCGCCCTCACCTAGAGGTCAAAAGGAAGATGCTCATTGGCCAGTCTTGTGCGCCGCGCGTACAAATCAGCGCGTTTCCATTGTTTCATCATCAGTTTACCTCTAAGATGGCGGATTGGTGACGTCAATGCATAAGGTCTATAAACAAACAACCTAAATGTAGGGCACTCAGCCTCTAGAGGTATACAGGATTGGTAAAGATAAAAAGCATTGTTTAATTTGGGTCTGAAAACTTACTGATGAGGTTCACACTGAAACATTTTTTTTTTTTTTTTGCAAAATATTTCCCTCCGATTATGAAGTCGTATTCGAGAAAACTGTATCTGTAAACTGTATCTGAAAACCTACAAAAAGGCAACAGCTGATTTCGATTGTTACAACCAAAATTAAGGACAATTTATTTACATACTGAAAATTTTGTATGGTTTGTCACTAGTTTCTCCTGCCTCACAAAATGGATTAAGGCTTAATTTTCACTTTTTTGTTATTTCATGGATGACAATACTAAACATAACATTGTCTGCAACTATTTTGTCAGCTCTACTACTCCTGCATAATACCCCCTAAAGGTCACACATTGTTCTAGGTTGCAGGCCTACACTGCATAATCATAGAATTAATCTAATCACACACTAATCAATATACTCGTATGATGTGGATGCCGCACCAATATGCGATAGCGAACAAATGAGGTCACATTAGAGACAACAAAATAGCCGCACAGGGTCTGTAACTCAGGGATCCAGTCAACACAAATAATTACACTGCAACAGTAATATGCAGTACCTGCTGCTTGTAATTTGAAAAATACAAATTTTATCGGTTATACATGTATACCAATATTTTAATTTTTATTAGCTAATGATTCTTAATTTTTTCTCCACCATTCGCAACTACATACATGTATATATTTGGTGGTTGATCTGGCATAAAAAGAATAAAATAATCAAGTATAAATATTTCATGGGAAAACAGTTGCTGGTATAACATCTGTTAAATAATAATAAAGACATTATTGGTTTTAACAACTAAACGAACACACAATTCAATAACCTTTTCAAAAATGAAATATTGTTTTAACAACTAAACAAACACACAATTCAATAACCTTTTCAAAAATGAAATATTGTCAACAACAAAATAATCACACTAAAAAATAATAATGAAAATGTTGATTGTTTTAAAATAAATGAAAATCAAAATTTAAGTAATATTTTGTTTCATTTATTATTTCTGGTTGTGAAGCCAAAAAAGTCAGAAAAGTGAACTTAACCCCTTACATTTGCCAAGAGCCCATGGAGAGAAGACAAAGAAGGAAGTTTCAGTTTGACATTAGGGAGAAAAACCTCATAGACTAAAATATTCCAATATCAGGTAGGGACTGAAAACCCGATCCACATAGTGCCCCTGGCGGGATTCGAACCGAGGTCCTAGATTCTACCCGGCAGCCGATTTCACAAAACTTTACGCCATGGCGTAAGTCCACTTGCACAACATTTATGGCGTAAGTTGCGCCACGAAATTATGATCGATTTCACGAAAGTTACGCCAAGTCTGAAAGTTACGCCACAAAAATGGCACAACTTACACACTCGATTTTGATGGCGTAAGTCAGTATTTTATAGCGCAAGTTGATAAACTGCCAACGGCACGATGGGTTTTACCCGGGTAGGCTACACTATCCTTGGGAAACGACGTTATTTCAGTGCTGACTGAAAGGTGTTGCATTCTTTCTTTTCTGTAGCCGACTCAAAACAAAAAAACACGTTCGTCAGCCATAATAAGTAATTTTTACGATTAAAAACAAACAAGTTTATTACTTTTTATTGTTAAAAAACCAGCTGAAAATAAATTCAACGCCCACCCCCACCAATTTGATCAAGCATTGTTTTAAAAATTCATGGCGACATCAACTTAATTTAGCAGTCAGATATTGAAATGTAATGGGAATTCAAAATAAACGAAGTCAATGGTTCAACTTGAGCCATCTAATCCCGACACTTACCACACCGCCGTACGTAGACACTGTACTGTACAAACATGTTGTTGTGTGAAAAGATCGCGATTTAAAATGGCCGCTCCGTTGCATTTTTTTCTGTGGTTTCAGGCAACAGTCGTTGAAAAGGTTGATATTAGCCTCATCCGCGGGGTTTGTCATTCATCAAGTTTCGTGAAATGCAATTTAAGGAAGTGGCGCAGCTGCGCAACATTTACATGGCGTAACTTTAAGACATGGCGCAAGTTACGCACTACTTTCGTGAAATCGGCTGCAGGTCCTGGAGGTGGGAGGCAAGAAAAGATACCACTACGCCAACCCAACCCAACCGTAACATGGCAAAAGGTGCTTGTTTTGTATCTCACCTGTCTGTATGTGTGAAATGGCCGTTTTGAATGATGTGCCTAAGCTGGCTTTGGCATCCCCGTAGTTCTCCGACCATATCGTCATGATGATGAAAACCAATAAAATCAGTACAATCATTGAAACGTCAAACGGTGACCTATAAGAAAACAACCAATCATCAATCAAGATTAAATTGTGTGACAGCTGAAAGATTGACCTTGACCTTGTTAAACAGGGTCAAATTGTGACCTTCAAGAAAACAACCAATAATAAATCAAGATCAAAATTTGTGACTACTGAAAGAGTGATATTGACCTTGCTAAACAGGGTCAAATTGTGACCTCCTGTGACCTTTAAGAAAACAACCGTCATCAATGAAAATAAAGATGTGTGACCAATGAGTGACCTTGTAAAATAGGGTCGAATGGTGACCTTCATGACAACAACCAATCATTGATCAAAATGACCTTGACCTTGTTATATAGGGTCAAATGGCGACCATAAAGCAAACTTGCTTGGTAAATCCATTGTTTTTGTAAAGCGCTCATGCACAGAACTGCAAAAACAAGAAATTACCTGGGCCTTTTTCCAAAACCTTGGCTTAGGCTCCGGCTCCAGCTTTGGCTCTGGCTCTGGATCTGGCTTGGGCTCGGTCATCAATTTTAAAGCAGTGTACATTTGTACAGCATTTCCAACGCCAAACGAAGCCTGCAACTGTTGACAAAGCCTAAGATGAGGTTTGGAAAAATGCCCCAGGTATAACTGCTGCAACCCAGCGTTATAAAGTCTTCCCTCGAGTTTCTTTACCAGAGTTATGTATAGTAAGCCAAGACATTAAATTATTGTTTTAAGGGAAAACAAAACAATAAATTTCTTGAGGTTTATCATAAATTTTTTATATAAATCATGAATTTTATATGTAGGCCCTAAAACTTAGAAAAAATACTCACACAAAACCATAATGATCGGCAAAGAATTGGGAAATTATGCCAGCTGCTATGGCAACGATGGAGTTTCCAAGTGTTGCATGGGAAAAAATGGTGCCTAAAAGATCCTTGTCAAACCCTCTCTGGAAAAAAATAATCATAAAATACAGAAAGTTTGATAGTTTTCTCCAACAAGGTATGATATGAATGTTATACGGTCTGATTGTGCTTCAGAAACAACCATATATGTCGGTCCACAAAATTTGAGCCATTTAAATCTGAAAATGGAACACCGAGGGAGTCTTAGTTTCAACCATAGCGAGAGTAAAAGCAGCCAGTATTTGTTTTTGGAACACTCAATAAGATACATTCACACGTCAAGGTACCAAGAAGCTGCCATTGCTGTGGGTATCAGTGGTTGCTATGGGTATACACGTATGTAGATTGTTGTGTATTTATGACTTTCTTTTAAAATAGTTTTGGGTTGAACAGAGCAAAAAATTGACTAGAGCAGAACATGAACCTGCAGGCGCTCTACAAACTGAACTAATTATTTAGCACTAAGGTTGGCAGTCTCCTTAATTTGTCAATGTTCGGGGGTGCCAGTCAGAAGGCAAACAGTAAAAATATGACACATCATGTAACTCGCTCTGAACCAACCACAAGGCAGAATCCACTGGGGTGTTTGAATGAAAATTACTCTTAGCTGACTTACTGAGTTGTGTTCATAGACTAGCCAAGATTCAAATGCACTGTACAGAATGGAGGTTGCTATTCCACCTAGCAACCGCCCTATCATCAGAATGGAGAAGTTGTTGAAGTGTTTGGTGACACACGCCAAAGCGTACAGGATCCCATACAGCACGCAATTTGTCCGACGTCCACTTGAAACAAACAGAAAATTTGTACAAATTATAACGCAAGTTTGACATTTCTGAAATGGTTCAGATATAATATCAGATGCAATAAGGGACTGTGCAAGTTGTGCACTTTTCCTACTTTTGGACTTTTAAAATTGCCCAAATTTATTTCCTTCACCATTTCACCAACACACACAAAAGAAGATTCATAGATTTCAGGATATATGCATGAGACCTGGCACAGTAAATAGAAACTTGTGCCTAGTAGTTCAGGATGTCCTTGTACACCTACTTTACCATACAAGGTCACATGATGACATCCCAAAACTAGGATGTCGTCTTCCTGTGATAATTTATCTCGAGATGACGACATCCTAAAGGTAGGATGCCATTCACTGCATCACGCATCACGTAAAAAGAATTCGCGAAGGCTGCATGTACGAGGATGTCGTCATTCCGAGATAAATTATCACAGGAAGACGACAGCCTACTTTTAGGATGTCGTCATCCCGAGATAAATAATCACTGGAAGACGACATCCTAGTTTTGGGATGTCGTCATCCTGATATAAATTATCACAGCAAGACGACATCTTAGTTTTGAGATGTCGTCATCCCGAGATAAATTATCCCATGAAGACAACATCAAGCTTTTAGGATGTCATCATCTCGAGATAAGTTATCACATCAAGACGACATCCTACATTTAGGATGTCAACATCCCGACATAATTATCTCGGTATGTCGACTTATTTGCGTTTAAGATGTCGTCATCCGGAGATAATTATGTCAGGATCTCAACATGTCGGATGGCACTTCCAGAGCTCCGTAATTATCACTTCAAGACGACATCCAACTTTAAGGATTTCGACATCCCAAGATGAATTATCACAAACAAGATGACATCCAACTTTTAGGATGTCATCATCCCGAGATAAATTATCACTTCAAGACGACATCCAACTTTTAGGATGTCGACATTCCAAGATAAATTATCACTTCAAGACGACATCCAACTATAAGGATGTCGACATCCCGAGATAAATATCTAGGTATGTCGACTTATTTGCCTTTAGGATGTCGTCATCTGGAGATAATTATGTCAGGATCTCAACATGTCGGATGGCACCTCCAGAGCTCCGTACAAATGTATACCTATCAGAATACTATACAATGTAAGATAAACTGACTGGCACCACGAACAAAGATCAAAATGTGGCGACCGCCAACATTAGAGCTAGATAGCTTCAGTTGGTTGAGCACTGGCACAGCAATCTGGAGGTCACAGGTTCACATCCCGCTCTAGTCAATTTATTTTGCTTCAACCCTAAATTAAACTTCCAGAATTAAACACAGACCTTGGTCCAAAATAAAGGTTTGAAGACATTGTTTAGAATTGTTCCTTGTAAGGCCTAACAACAAATATTACGCTTCCTGTACATACTTGACTGACAATTCAAAAACCTGCAAATCAATCATTTGAAAAGTTTCCTGATCGACTGCATAAGTCACTGAACCATCAGAATTCAAGCCTTTAGTATAATATACTATAAGTTATTATTAGTTATCACACAAGCACGAGTGGAATCTGCAAAAATGTAGCGCTCTGCAGGCCACATCCAAAAACGCTACATATTTCCGTATTTCATCTTCACGCAAGCGTGTGGATGTACAATGTAGGCCTGATGTTTAAAATAGCGCATTATGTGGAGTTCCAACATCTATTTTCCTATCATAACCTATTTCCCTACATACGGTGCTTTTTTGCCAGAATGGTACTGGTATTAAAAACATTTTTTTCTGTTAGGTCTATGCAAAAGAAACTGCTAATTTTTCATCTTAAAAGGTCTCCTTAGTAAGGTATTGGTACTGCTTGAGATACAAAGTCTTATCTCTTTGTGCTTGATTCCAATTTGTATGTTTATATTGTCTGCCATGACATGGGCATGGCAATTCTGTTTAGTACAAGTATTCTACTTTGTACACAAACATGTGACCATTGAACGCTGTCACATCTTGAAAAATTAAGTTTCACAGCTAATGTGGGGTTTTCCTCATGCACAAGCAAGCATGTCGGGCTGACATGAGCAAATTGGAGGCCAATGTGCGCACATTTTCAACACAAAGTCCATACAAAATCAATAAAATAAAACCACTTAAAAAGGCTCCAGATGGCACAGTAGAGCTTTTAAAACCAAACATTAACATCCATGACATCAAGTAAAAACATTCGGAAAGCCATTGTTTCAATGTCCCGCTCACTAGTCCTTTTCTATTGTTCTCGTCACGGAGGACAATGGAAAAGGATTGATGAGTGGGACGCCTGTGATTGTCTCAAAAGTCTCCCATTCAGCATGCTTAAACCAAACTTGAACACTTTCGGTCCAGAATGCCCTGCAGTTTTTGCTTTGATTTTCTGGAGATCCCTGTAAACTGCATTCAAGGTGAACCCTTTTACATTTGTAAACAGTATAGACCAAGTTACCTTTGTTTACAAAGTGGTGACCTTGTACATTCTAAAGCGGGCAAGATACTATACAGGCTATATGGGAAAATTTTCATTTTGTGTCATAATTTTCACATAAATTCAAAATTTACAAAAGAAACAGCTGTACAGCTTTTGAGATGTCCTCCCTTTCTTCATATCAAAAGTTTAGAAAAATCAGACAGTGCAATCTCCATAAAACATAAGATTTGTTGTTTTCTTCCATTGAGCTGTTTACAAATTTGTGCCTGCAGGAAGTCCAGGCTCTGTGGCTCTTTTGTAAACATGTGATGTCACAGGTCACATCATCTATAAAGGAGTGTTTTTAAAAGTCTGTGCTCAATTCAACACCATTATTCAACATACTTCTTAACAATCGTTTTTAGCCAGTTAGTCATCCGGAGAGTAATTTATAATAACAGTTTTATTATTTGCTACTGCAAAGGCAAGGCCACTTTGCTCGAATGTTAAAGGGAAGGTATATGTTTTGGTAATCACTCTTCAAATTTATGGCAATACAAACTTACTGGTAATAAGTACAACAGCTTTCAGTAGTATAAAGCATTTTGAGAAACATTTCACTTCAAAGTAATGTGGATATGTAAAAATATATCAGGTTTTATGCCCCCATATTTTTATCTGAGAAACATTTCTGTCAGAAACGTTTCTCAAATTGTGTATTCCTGTTGGGGATTATTCTTCCTACATTGACATACTCACTCCGGATTTTCTGCCATATCTCAAAAAAGCGACCACATTTTGAAATGAAATTTTCACAGATTAGTTTTATTACATCTACATTTATATAGGATTAAAACAATCCAACGGTTCAAAAAAACATAGGTATACATGTACTTTGCCTTTAAGGATATTTCACTTCCATTGTCAGAATATTTGCGCAAACAAACACACTTAGGTCGTGTCAAGACCTTTATGAATTTCTACGACTGAACTTGTTTATTTTACTCTGACTTTCTAAAAATCAATATCTAGCTCACTACATGGTTCCCGATAAACGCTATCTTTACGCCAGCTTGAATTGTGGCTTTGAGCTGCGTCAAGCATTCTAATATTTCTATGCAGCCAAGCGGTTCACCAATCAATCATATGAGGAATTAATTCATCTCCACTGGCTGCACGCAGTATTTACGTATTAAGCATGGTTGTGTGTATAAAAAAAATTGACACAATGCCAATGAAGATGGCTGACTTTACAACATGCGACATCAAGTAGGGAACAATCTATATAAGCTGTAACATGTGCAGTTAATAGTGATGAAACCTGTGACCATTGAGAGAGAAAATGGCTCAGCAATTCCATCAGTTCAGGTTGAATGCAACAACTTTTTATGCAGCATTGACAAAACCTCAAGGCCTATTTTCCATAGTTGAATATTTTTAGGGCTCAAACTTAAAATTATGTGAAACGTACAGTACATATTACATGTGTCGTGGCCAAGCAGTTAAGAGCACTGGAATCAAGCTCTAGTGTTTCTGATCAGCAGAATTTGGGTTTGAGTCCCGGTTGTGGCACTTGTGTCCTTGAGCAAGATACTTCACCATAATTGCTTTGTCATTCCGATGGGACATTAAGCGGCAGGTCCTATGTACTAGGATTGCTAGTGCACGTAAAAGAACCCAGAACACTTATTGTGGAAGAGTAGGGGTTAATCCTGGTGTTTTTGCTTCACATAGCAGTAGCTCACATACCTCAGTGTTTTTATCTTAGTTTTCATGGTTTTGTAAAAATACTGTTGCTTGCAAATTTGTAGTATTTCACTTTGTACAGCGCAATTGAACATGTTTTTACGGAATTTAAGCTATACCGTAATCTTCGGAATATAGGCCGCGGCTTATACATTGATTTTGGCCCTTTTAAACATTTCGACGGCTTATATGCTGGGCGGCTTAAACAATGACGCATAAATCTTGTTTTGAAAAAGATCGTTTGTAAAATATTTCTGCAACGAAACAATTTTCTAAACCGAAAAAAATCCCATCAAAACATGGCCTGTGTGATGTGATAGTTTTGACGAAATGTTGTTGAAAATCCCAGCTCATCTTTTGAGCTGAGGAGTCGTGAAACTTGCGCCCACCATGCTTGCTTTGATTTCCTTCCTCCATGCTTCGATTATGACTTTCGCTGGTGATCGCTTGCGTTTACCGTACTTAATGCCGTGAAGAAGCAGGTGACCAGTGTGGTATCGCCATGCAGTGTTGATTATTAACGTTGTTATAACATTTTCCATAACATGAACGTCTGAGTTGATTACGAATCTCCGTTCTAACTACGTTAGCCATTCAGTTGTTTAGTTGTTCTAGCCATGCGTGCTACACACTGCCATCCCATAGTATTCATCACCTCGACCCTGCAGATGTGCTTGCTCTTAGTTGCTATACTTTATTCTCAGGGGATGAAGAAACAGCATGTAGCATGCCGTGGGAGCGAGGGTGCAAGGGAAATTCCCTTAGTGAGAAATCAGCACGTGTTCGGGAAACGTCTAGTCTTGGTTCCAACATGCTCCAGTTGTGTAGTCACGAATACCTTACCGCCCTCTAAACCGGTACTACCCCACGAACCACTCGCCACTAGAGGGCACCATCATTCCTGTAATCGCTACCACACCACGACCAAGACGCTCCAGTTGTGTAGTCACGAACACATGTAGTTACGACACAACTGGAGCGTCTTGGAACCAAGACTATGAAACGTCACGTGCACGTGTATAAGAATAAAAAGCGAGGCACCAGCTTCAGAGATCGCGCGCAACGTTCAATCGTGGAGGTAGAAACCATTAATTAATTGAGTCGGAACTAGTGAAAAAAGGCACATAAAAATGTAAGACGTTCTGTTTTCATAGAAGATGAATATTAAATTCAGTGATTTTACCTCGGCAGTTTATCAAACAGTCAAGTCTTGTTTGTTTATAATTGCTCACTTCCTCCCTGCGGTAAAACCGTTTTTCCGCGTTCGAAAAAACTTCACGAAAATCGAAACCTCGGCGATATTTACCCGACGATATACACCATTCAAAATTTACGAAAGGAAAATAGACCCACTTGACTGCAGACAAATCTAATAAATTATTTCAATAACGATCTAAGTTGTGTTAACTTCAGTACATTTTTACTTTAATGCAACGCAAGACGCATTTTGTGGTGATGTTCAATGACTGATGTGCCGCCCGCCAGTCACTCTACATCACCACAAAGGACCGCAAACACGCACGGCCCCCCTGTGTGTGCGGTCAATACTGCGGCTTATACGCCGGGCGGCTTATACACTGACGCATAAATCTTGTTTTGACAAATTCTTGGCATAGCGGCTTATACCGCGGGCAGCCTATATTCCAAAGATTACGCTATATTCATAAATGAAATATAAATGAATAAATGAATAAACTTGTATTACTAATACTGTTAACAATGGATTTGCACAAGAACTGCGACAGAAAGTTTGTTTGCTTTTTAAAGTCTGTTGTTTCTTTAATCCATCTTGGATTTTTCCCTTGTTTCATTTGGATTTGATGCTACAATCTCACTGTAAACATGTGCTTCTTAAAATTCTACAATATTGAATAACTTGTCTTGGTTCTGGTCTCTAAAAATGATTTTGTTTGGAGCTGTCTAATTGGTTTTTAACTGCATGGAGGCTGAAAATGTCCTGAATTGTTTGCTCTAGTTTACACAACATGTTAAATTCTTCTTGTAAATTAATTTCAAACTCTATGTTAACCTTTTATCAGCAACTCAGCATTGTACAAGTCTGGTGCTACATAAATATTTATTAGTATTATATTTTTCATGGCTAGTAATGTGAGAAAAAGTATAAATTGATAGAGAAATCTGACTCATTGCATTAAGCCTGGTTCATACTTCCAGCTAATGCCAAGCGAATTCCATTACACAAATTTGCAACAAACAATTCGCAAAGCATTTGCAGCGAAAACAGGGTTGTGACGTCAAATTCGCTTTGTGTTCGCATTTGCAGGAAGTATGAACCAGATTTTACCCTGGAGTAGGTGATACCAAAACAGTTTTCATCTGTGTTTACACAAATGTGTGTAAAGCAGTGTATACTCAGTACTTACCCGAGTCCTAAGACAAAAAATCCACAAGCATAAGACACAGGTGAGATGCAAACCCAAGACCTTTGCCATTCTACAGCGAATGTCTTACCACTAGACCACCGAGCTCGCCTGGTGGCTTGAGGCATTTTGAATCCTACATTTTAGCAGAGGGTACAACGATTTATTATTTATGCTAAATTTGCATCAGGGATGAGGAATATTATCTGAAACTCACAATTTATCTGCAAATGAGCCAACCACCGTGCCAAAGATCATGCTGGAACCAAAACCCCCAACGAAGAGTTGCTCTATCTGATGGGGTGACATCCCATAATGCTCATACAAGGCATACACGTAAGGGCCTTGCAGCCAATCAGCAGCTGAAAGGGGGGTGGGAGAGATCAAGGATGAAAAAAAAAATTCAAAGGACATAAACAATTGCAGCATCAAGTGTCAAGATATATCTCAGGGTGGTGCAAAAATTCTAAAGAAAACAATCTTCCGTTTGGGAAAAAACCTGGAAATCGGATTAGGAGATCAAACACAATATCGACACATCAGTGCAAAAACGCTCTATCTCGATTTTGCGAAATAAATTGATCTCGTATGAAAATGCTCCGTGCAAAGCGTCGTAGCTCGGCACATTTGTTTTGAGCATCCGAGCTATTTTAAACGTGATACAATGTTTTGACAATTTCAAACTCGTGCGTAACGTAAGTGCCATTTTGGAAGCTATAACATTTTTACAGTGACACAGCGATATATTGAATAGTTCCCTTTTTGCCAGTGTTGGTCTCTGATCTTTTAGTCGTGGTTACAATTTCATTCTCAGCATTGGCCTGTTAGTCTGGTGCTGGTTTTTGGTCTTAATCTCATTCTAAGGCATCTAGCTCTCCCACTTTGTCTAGTCCTTGACCTTCCAGGTCCTAATCTCAAAGGGATCCTCAGTGCACCAAATTGCGAAACAAAACAATTGGCAACATTCTGGTGAACCATTCAAAAACAATAATTCAGCACTTTAGATTGTGACTTGCACAGCCAAATTTCATACAGCTGGTTAAGCACTAAGAGTAGCTAAGCATAACAAAATTATGCTTACCAGAATGAGGTTACCAGCCAAAATAAAGTATCACATGCTGAGCAATTTGTTCTGCTCAAGTGCAAAAGAATAAAAAGTGCAACTAAAAATAAAACGTTTTTAGTCTCAACTGACTGAGATACCCAGCAGGTACTCTGCTTGAACCTACCCATTGCAAAGAGATAAACCACAAGGTAAACCCGCTGGAATTTCTTGAAGCCAACATCATCTGAAGAGGCCACTGTAGACCGTGTGTAGAGATACAGTAGAGCACAGAAGACACAGAGAGCATAGAAAGACGATACGAAAATCATGATGCTGTCTGGGATGAAAACAGCTGGCTGTGGTACAAAAAGAAATATTTCTTTTAAAGTTACTGTGTGCCAATTTTTGTGTGCTATTAAATTCACATCCATTGCCAGATGAGACAAATTGGTTCAAAAAGGTGCCAGAAAAGCACTTATTACTCACTTATTCAGGGCAGGCTTGGAATTACATGGGATGTGATAGGCTATTGAAAAAAAAAAATGAACTCTGAGCGCAAAGCGCAAAAGCATGCGAGCTCGAAAACTTGCAAGCACGAAGCCCAATAATAACATTTACATGTATCTTTGGTTTTAAAAGCCCTACTCTGCAATCTGGGTGGTATATATGGTTTTATCTTCCTTTTTTTATGAATTTGATCTTAAGTTAAAAAAAAAAAAAAAATAATAAATGATTACTTTTTTTGGAGGCAATAAAAAAACGAATTTCCGGTTAAAAATGGAGAAATCACATCCCTGAATTACAGGGCGGCCATGGAGGCTACGGCCGCTATTGCCCTGGTCTTGGCCTTGGTGCCCCTTCAAAAGTTTCCCCATAGACTGTCAGATTTTCCAATGGGAAACCCCTGAGAAAATTTTTAAAAAGGCCTTGCCTTTTCAGAGGTAATTCCAGGCCCGTGATATAGGCTTGCATGTTGCAACGACACTGAACCAAATTGGTGTATGTTCAAACTTTCTTTTTTAAGAAGTCAAAATTTTCAACAAATTTTTGATATTTTTCTCCAATGTCCAGACAGCAATAAATGTAAAAATAAAGAAATCTGCCCCTTGATCAAGATGGCGAATGTGAATAACCTGAATGTCCTACATGTATCATATATTTAAAAATAATCGGGAAAACTTCCCATGCCAAAACGATCGCAGATTCTCATTTCGATTCTGTACTTGCCTGTGCAATATATATGTGAATGTGTACGGTGCTCCTGTAACACGTACGACAAAATATGTACATGTAGGCTCAACTCATTGGTCTAGTTCCTTACTTATTTGAACAGCGTATCCATACCACGCGACACGCGTGTATGGCAAAATTATCATCACGTGACACGCGTGTATGGCAAAAAAGGCAACGCACATAGACCGTAATATGCTAATTTTGCCAAAAAATGGCGTACGCGCGTCCATAAAAATGGTCTCACAACGAAACCGCACGCACAATGACGCACTCAGCGTTCTCCGGGTTCTATTTCTATGGTACCACACAGTCACAATGTAAATGTGAGGCTACATTGTAAATGGTTTTATGTATGTGTTCATAGTGAACTCTCAGGGGCACATACAAATACATGTACAGCAAATAAAAAGGCTTGTCAAACCATTTTGAAATTTATGAACTTGTAAATTATTATTATTATTTATTCATCATTAAAAAACACATAAAAATTTCACAAAACTAGTATTAAAAAAAGAAACCAGAGCCATATGCCTGGAATTAAAAAAGTTTACTTAAAAACTGTGACCTGAAGGCCTTCAATTCCAATAACTCTGGCTACACACACACACACATAAAAAATATATAATTATATAAATAAAAATGTTTACAAGTCTAAACAAATTATTAAAAACCACAGACATGGAAGTACATGTATAAAGTGGCAGAGGTTAAAACATAAAAAATTGCAAGTCCCACCTAAACAAAAAGTAACAATAAAAATAATAAATAAATATACAAAAATAAATAAATAAATACAACAAAAAATAAATAACTAGAGATTCAGTTTTTGTTTACTACAAAACAAGGTGTTCGTGGTGAGTGATTGAATAAATAGGTTACAACATTATACCTTATCAATCCAATGCCTGGTCCAGGAGTTATGAATTTTTCTAAATTTAAACATCAATTTCCGGTTTAGACCGGAAGTCAAGGTCAAAAAGAGGTCAAATTTTGTGAAGTGCGTGATTAGTTTATGAAGACCTTTTAGATGATGGATGGATTGTAAACATCCAATAAGTGGTTCAGAAGTTATGATTTTTTCAAATATAAAATTTCAATTTCCGGTTTGAACCTGAAGACAATGTCAAATGAGGTCACACTTGGTAGCGTTGGTGGAGTCCTCTGAGTCCTTTCTTATGACGTACGTGTATAGATGATTGTTTTTTTGTGTTTTCTTTTGCTAAAGAAAATGTTCTACTATTTGGCAACATTCTGATTCACACAGGGGTATAGATCACACTTAATTTAATCCGGTCATCATGTATTTCTTTTATGCTGAAACATGGCATCAATAATACTCAAGTGTCATTTGCCACTGGTTCTCTTCGGTAAATGCTTACAAATTAAGAAACACATATATATATCAAAAGCATCATACTTGGTAATAAACAGCATGGTAAACTTCTGTAAAGCTTGCGGTGTCGTGAGTAATGTGGTGGTAAGTACATGTACCATACTTATTAAAAACATTCACACTCTACGAAATATCACCTAAAATTCACACTTGCGCCCATGTTCCAAACCATCGCGTGCAAAACCTGAATCTTTTAACAAAAACTATTCATGAATACTTTGGTCTTGTTGTATTCATTGTCACAGTTGGTTGCTTTTTTCTCTTGCCTTTTCTCCAAGCATGATAAAGCAAATAGTTTGTCTAGATTTTCAAGTTGCAACCCAGTGTAAACAAGTTCTACATGTATATGGTGTAAACAACTACGCACCATTGAACTATTCTTGACCGACCTTGTACTTTGAAAAGAGACCCAGGGTGATCGTAAATCAGCACTCATTTCAGTTATGGAATGTCAGGAACTTTTTTAACCAGTGTTTCGCAACCAGAGCGTGGGAAGAACTCAGAGAATAGGGCTTGACCGACCATCCATGATCAAAGTAAGCAGGCCTTTGAAAAGACCATTCAAGTTTTATAGAAACTGAACCATTTGGGGGTGTATAGTCAAATGTTTGACTCCACAACCCTCACCCTGAACCTGTCTCACTCAAGAGACTGGAGACCTATAGATTCATTAAGAATCACCCACACCCGCAACTGAAATTGAGGCACCACCCACACCTCTAATGATGCAATCGTCAAAATTGCTCCTTTGGTCACCCGAATTATTCGCCCATCACATTCTCCAGTCACAATGACAAACATGGCGGATATAATAAACTGATACGGACCCCACCCATAAAACTTGTAAAAACTACTTTTGCAAACTTATGGTTTTCAAGTCAACAGTCATAAAGTGTCACTGAATTGGACAGCGCCATCATTTTATTTACCATTTACCATTTATTTACCTATTTATTAATATCCGATTACGCTTACCGCTGATTCACTGGCGAACGTGGCCTCTATAACGTTTGTTCAATATTTTGATTTGTATGTAAATCTAGAAAACATCAGTATTACAGCCCATTCAAAGGCGCCTGTGGTGTATGGTAGCAATCAGTGTTGTAGGTTTCAAGACCTGGTCTCGGTCTCAAGACCTTTTTTTGGTGTCTCGGGTCTCGTCTCGGTCTCGGACTGCAAAAGTCTCGGTCTCGGAAGGGCTGGTCTCGGTCTCGGAAGAACTGGTCTCGGTCTTGGTCTCGGTCTCGGCTGCCAATGTCTCGGTCTCGACCCTCGAGACCCCTCGAGACCACAGCAATTAATGCTTTTCATACACATGAAGTACGTCGTCTTGGCCTAGAGCCATGTTGCTTTGTTGATAAATACCGCCGTCCAAGTTTCTCACACACGTACACTGACATTGTAATGCGCTGCTTTAAGTCTTCATTCAAAACACGCACCACCAGTGTTCTCCAAACATGGGTTTTGCCGCCCTCCCAAAGTTTAAGGCCGCCCTTCCAAAGAATTGGCCGCGCTTCCAAAAAATGACAGACTATTTTCAGCCTGCAATTAATACGATCAAACGAGTAGCCGATGAGCCATGCCCGACTTCCAAACCGCAGTGCATTGGAATTGCGATCGTTAATTTTAGTTTACCAACGTTAAAACACGATGCACACAACCACGGTTCTGACTGCTGAGTATCCACAGCACGTGCATTGGCCCGGGCCCCACAAGGTGAGTCCATGCACATAGCGCATAGACAACAGCAGAGTCCAAAGTCCACGCTGACCAACATTCCGCACGCTGTGATTGGCCGTTGATGGCCATTGATAATTACCATATTCATAAGAGAGCTTGGCTAGACTCCAACGCAGTACACAACGAGTAAAGAATTGCCGCACAGTGTGCCGCACGCCTGCAGATTGGTACAGTATACAGCCTTGGATTAAAATTAAAGGATATTCAAACATTGACAACTTTTGCCGATAGAGGGCGATGCGGGGCAAAGTTCATTGATTTTGTTCTCAATGTGCGTTGTCGACCGGTCGTTGGATCTCGATGATTTTATTGCCAACGAAGTTCTAAACAATCGATCCTCAAATCATGGAAATGGTTGTTGATGGAAAAAGTATTATTTAGGGCATAAATTAGGGGATAAGATCGTCCAAAAATGCAATTTGTCTAAAAATGATGCCTTGAAATAAAAAGTGTGAAGTTTGGTGGAAACTTAAATGGGATAGTGTGTTTTCTAAATGTTTATTAGCTTGCATACTCATTATTTTAATTTTTTGGCTGATATCACCTTAAAATATACTTTACACAATTGTATGTATTTTGCATGGGGTAGTCTCGGTCTCGGTCTCGGTCTGCAAAAGTCTCGGTCTCGGAAGGGCTGGTCTCGGTCTCGGTAGGGCTGGTCTCGGTCTCGGTCTCGGTCTCGGATGTCAAGGTCTCGGTCTCAGACTTCCAGGTCTTGACTACAACACTGGTAGCAATATATGGTACATGTAGCAATAGAAATACAGGGGCAAACACCGGGGGGGGGGGGGGGGGGCACAACAATTTAATAGCCAATTACGCTTGCCAGACTACTTTGGATTTAATCTGCAAAACATTTTTTTAAAGTGTTACAGGTCATTCAAAGGCGCCCGTGGTCTATGGCAGCAATAGGAATACAAATAACTGCATAACACTACTCTAGCCACCCTTTTCTTCTTCCTTAACGTCTTGTCAGACGTCTTGGAAGATGTCATTTTGTTTTAATGCATGCTCTGAACCGCTTGCACACCTGAAAAGAGGTGTGTGTTCCTCCAATATAACTACTTAGAGGTCTTGTGAGGTCACGCCCACGACAAAAAATAAAGACCTATATAACCTTAGTATGATCCCGCGCAAAGCAACTGTCGGCCTCTCAAGTGTGATTTGTTACAGATTTTCAAAGATTAAAAAAAAAGTTTGGTTCATGTTAAGGTTAAAATACATGTACATGTACATGCCAAGTTTCAAGTTCGCACAACTTTTACTTTTTGCGAAATCCTGATGAGTAGATTCAGTGATCAGAAGAAGACAGGGGGAAAAAATTAAATAAAATAACAATAGGTTTTCGGCTGATGCGCCGAACACCTAAAAAACCCGAACAATAACAATAGGTTTGCCGAACCCCTAAAAAACAAAAAAGTACAAGTACATGCCAAGTTTCAAGTTTGTAAAACTTAAACTTTTTGCGAAATCTGCAAGAGAAGGTTCAAAAGGAAGAAGAAGAGGCGGAAAAAAAACTTAGACTTAAGTTTTTGTTTCAAAACAAAAACAGGGTGTTCGGCATTTGTTCAATAAGTCATTCGTTCAAGTTTTGATATTACTCTGGTTGTGGTTATGTAAGAAGTGGTAAAAAATGTGAAGACATGGTTTTGCTGATGACGCTATTATGATGTAATGATGTATCCAAAGCCTATTTCTTGTTGAATCATAAGTTGGAATCTTTTTGGATTTATGCAATATGTTTTCAGCAAGTGTATAGTTTCTTTTTTTAAAACTTGTCACGAGAGGGCGCTGTTGAAGTTATTATCATTTCTCTTTCAATTGAAAGGCCGAGGGGTCAAACTTTTTTCATATGAAGAGACCTAATCCTAATTGTAGATCATAATGTTTTCGTATCACAAAACGAGGCCTGGGAATATTTCTTTTCACTTCCAGTTCTGTTTTCGACCAGAAGTAAAGGTCAAACGGGCCACTGTTTGTGTAAGAGTTCAAGGTCAAATGGAGCCACAGTCTGTGTAGCATTAATTTGGGAAGTTGATAAAATGCTTTTCCAATGATGTATAGATTGCAAAAATCCAATTTGTGGTTTTAGGAGTTATGATTTTTCAATGATTAAACTTCAACTTTCGGATTGAACAGGAAGTCAAGGTCAAATATGATCATGTTCTGTGTAATTTTTGCTGAACTTTTCATGACCTGTCCAATGATATGTAGATTGTAAAAATCGATTATGTTGTTCATTAGTTATGATTTTTTCTGTTACTAAACTTCAACTTCCGGTTTCAACCGGAAGACAAGGTCAAACGGGGTTACAGTGTGTGTGTATCATCCATTAAGTTTTTAAATACCTTTCTGGTGATATGTAGATAACAAAAATCCAATGTCGGGTTCGGGAGTAATGATTTTTTCAAATACTAAGCTTTGATTTTATAAAAAATTGTAAAAAATAATTTGATAAAGTCATCATGACGTCACTTTACATTTCACAAGCCATGGTCGTTGTCTAACAGTACACCAAGTTTCAACTCAATCGGCTGTTTAATTTAGTAGATACACGGCTTCAAAATGTGCACCTTTAGGGCCTTACCACGTGACACACGATAACGTTCATCATACTACGACTATACAAATATGTTGTTTGCATAAAGATCATAATATTTACCAGTTTTGAAGAGATTCTCATAAACTTTGCCACAGACCATCTAGTAAAAGTGTGTTTTGAACTGTTTTCAACCTGCCGCTAGAGGGCGCTTTTGAATTATGTGACGTCACTTGTCTTATTTTTTTAAACCAGACACTTGTCAGATCACAACATCGTTAAAAACAACTCAAAAAAAATTGCCACTTTCAAATTACTAGGCACTTCCGGTCAAACGGGGTCACATAATGTGTAGCTCGTGATTAGTTTATTACGACCTTTCAGATGATGTATGAATTGTTAAAATTCCATGTGTGGTTTAGGAGTGTTAACGTTGAGATTGATAAATATTTCTGGAAAGGATGAGAGGTCGAAGTGGGTTTATGTTTCTTTCTTTATGGGAGCAGCTCGATGTACATTTGTACACAATTGTGCGGCAGAAGTGGATGGATAATTCCTGTGGGGGGGGGGGGGGGGGGGGTATTGCGCAATCATTTGCAGTCGCGGTTTCGTTGGTGATTACCGTTAATCAAAGAAAAAGAAAACCATACCGTTGAAATGCTCTCTCTCTCAGCACTGAAAACAAACAGTTTAGTATTTTCACATTGTATTTCTTTGAAGTATTCAACAGGATCTAAATGTTAAATTCTCGTAAAAAACGGTGTTGATGCAATGCAAAATTAACATCCATTGAGTGTACACAACGCAATAACTATACATTACAAATGTACATTTGAACATGTACAATGCATACAATTTAAGAGTTTTTGTCCTTACTAGCAATGTTCAAATAATCATAACTAAAAAACTTTAAGAGTGCCCATCCCAAATCTTTCTGAAAACGTTGCTTACATCTTAAACTAACAATGGGGGAAAAATTACGCATGAGGTAAAATTTTATTTCTGTAGGTTCTTTACTTTTGGAGATATGAACGCCCAAACATAGCAGGTCATGCTAATTAGTCAAAAGTTCGTTAACCCATATCTCAAAAAATAATTAACCAAATTACATAACATTTCAGTTCTGGGGGTTTCTCAAGGAGTCCAATCAGCACACCGAATTTCATTTCAATCCGTGACGGTCAGGTCCAAAAGCGTGTTGAATTGACATGGAATGACCCATTTAGCCTTGGGCAGAAGTGTTACATCTTCACTGCCCTGACCAGTGTGAGATAAACATTCCCACAGTCTTTATTCACACTTACTTTATTTTTAGGATTAGTTGTTCCTTTCTTGTCAAAGGATTATAGGTTTTAGATTAAGTATTTAATTTTAGTTTATTTCATATTTTTGAATGGCATAGGATTAATTTTAGACTTGGCCACTGGACTCCGACAGAGGAAAGTTGTAAGAATTAACCCTCCAAGTTTCTTCAGTTTATGCTCTTTGCCTCTGTCGGATATCTGCGTTGGATTGCGCCAGCCCAACTTGTAATCGCTATATTTATCATGTGTTCATCCCCTGTCCTGCTCTAGGCGGATTCAAACAAGAGAGCCAGCCGGACCGCGAGACATCAATTATAATCACATCTTTGTTCATCGTCGTCATCATTATCTGGTTGTAACAAAAACAGTTATCCTGTCCCCTGATCAAGGACAAGGAACTGTTTTTGCACCGCTTCATCAAGTTCCCCATCTTCAACTTCAATGCCCCCTTGCGTCATCTATACTCGTCAGATCATCGTCTTCTAGTTATCTTCAAGTTATTCTTCGTTTTCGCCGAGTGCGCCATCACATCCACGACTAAACAGATAGGCCATTCAACCATTTCTTATATACCATTCAAATCATTTCTTATAATTTGCATTGTTTAATTGTATTATATTTGTTTGAGTATTCTTCTCTCTTCTGAGTTTATTGTTGGAACCCCACATGGGTTGCACATAAACTTCTTTTATATTTATTTTGTCGAGACCCACCGGGTTCTTTATTATTCTCCATTTATTTGAGATACTTCATTAACAGTCTCATTTATTTTATAATACAGCGTGTAAATCGCCTCTCCCTTCATTTGTAGCCGGGATATGAATAAAACTCCTTCATTTTTACAAGCATCAGCGTATCCCTTGTAAAATTCATTATGTGTCAGTAAAGAGTGCACACCAGCCGTATTCAAACCTGTTACACGTGTCTCAGTGGAAGTTCTTTTCACGTGCTTTTTAATGACAGTCAATATATTGGCGAACGTTACCTTTAACACCCGATTTCGACCAGAAGTTAAGGTCAAACTAGTATCATCTCTGTGCAAAAGTTTGAGAAGGCACAAGGTCCTACAACCTGGTGTAAAACTTTTGTCTTAAGTACGAGTAGTTATTTAGATATAAATTATTGAAATTTTGGAAATTTTCAACTTCCGTTTTGAACCGGAAGTCAATGTAAAATGGGGTCACTCTCTGTGAATCGTTTGTTGGGTTTCCAAGACCTGTCCGATGATGTATAGATTGAACAAATCCATTCAGTAGTTAATGAGTTATGATTTTTTGAAATAATTTTTTGAAATATTAAACTTTGATTTACTGTAATTCGACACATGATGACGTTACTCCAGCGGTGTCTTCTACAAATACAGATCTAACTATATGTGAAGTTTGAAGGTTGTGTGAGATTCAGAAGTGTGCATTTTCTTGCGGACAATCGCGGGGGATAAGCAGAAGAAGTATTTATTGAATGCATTCAGCCCGAACAACTCTGTTATTGTTTGTTAATTTTTTAGGTGTTCGGGCAATCCGCCCGGAACACCTCTTGTTTTTGTACGTTTTTTTTTTTAAACGGGCATTCAGCCGGAACAACTCTTTGTTATTGTTTTTTCATTTTTTAGGTGTTCTGGCAATCCGCCCGGAACACCTAAATAAATAAATAAACACAAATAATCTTTCTATTGTTAGATTTTGCCACTGTACCCCTCATTTATTATGACAATTAAGGAACAGTTTTTGCCTCTCCCATCAGACTAGGGAAGGGTTTAGACTCACCGCCTGTGTTTCAAACCCTTTCTTCTGTCTGTGACATGAATATCTAGCACTTTCTGATGCGGCTTGCATTCAGGGTGGCTGAAAATAATTTCAGAGACTTTCCGGTGCTGCAGCTTATATAATGGCCAGTTATAGCAGGAAAATTAAGGTATAACAAACTATAGGGGATTGAAAATAATGTTTTACATTTTGTTGGGGATTAATATGTAAGACAGTTCCACCATTCCTTCTGGATAGCATCTGGTGATAACAATTTCAAGAAAAGGAAGACCTGTCCGAATGTGGGTTTGTTTGGTTTTGGGTTTTTTTTTTACTGTTGTCTTTTTTTTATTATTTTTTTTATTGTCAGCTTCATTTAACCATTAAGGCAATATGGAAACGGAATTCAATATTTTTGGATTACAGCTTAACAGTTTGGTTTTTGGGGGTTTTTTTTAGTAAAAAATTTCAAAAGTCTTGGCCAGAGGCCGAATTGAATTTGAATTACAATATTAACAAATTAACAGGTTAACAGTTATCTGGTTTGTTAACCGGTTACTCCTAGAACTTAGTATGAAGTATGACTATGCGGTTCATTTCGCAATTTCCTCCAGACCTCCACAATGATAGCAGAATGAACTTCAGCCAGGACTAGAGCTAAGAAGAGAGTATTTTATAACCATTCTGCCATCCATGCTAGCCTTTTCAGTCCAGTGCACACTGAGTCCGTCCATGCACCTACGCAGTACACTAATTCTGCACATGGAGTCCGTCAGGACAACAGCCTTGATGCCACTGTTCATTTCTGGGTTTTGCAAATGTTATAGCTTAATGTAAATGTGTCTTGATCAAGATGATTGACCTATTAAAATATAAATATGCAGTAGGCAATACAACAAACACAGCTTTTTTGCCCGAAAAATAGCTTCAAAATCCCGTATCAACTTGTTTGCAGCTGAAGTTTAGACAGCCAATCTGTTCAGTGCTGAAATGGCAAGAAAAGACCTACTGCTTTTAGAGGTTGAAATTATTCTTGAGCAATCGAGATAAACTTATGTAATTTGTGCACTCCAAAAAATTTGAAATATTATTACTTCCTCAAAATATCCCTCAAAATAATATATTTCAAGGAATATTTCGAGGAACAAAATACTTTTTTGAGGGGACAACTAAATATTTTGAGGGAATGAAATGTATACATATTTTTTAAAATTTGCCTTTTTTCACCCTTAAAGGGACACACCGGTTAACTGTTAACGTAATTTAGTCATGTATAATCAAAGACATTTATTTCTAGATGTTTTTAAAAAAAATTATACAAAAATATCACGTCATTAACGAGAAATTACCGAAATTGCCATTGCAAACTTGTGTCAATTTTACGGGATACATGCTGTGCAATGTTGCAAGTAGACTGGTGCTCTGTTTATGTAAGTGTTTTACTACGGCAAGGCATGAGGATCCAGTCTATGTTATCCATCTGGAAGTGTGTATAAACAACGGACACGGACACAAGTCAACTCGCCCCCCAGCAAAGTCGCCCCCTCACATACCAACTTGTCCCCTCTCAAAGTCCCCCCTCACAAAGGAATGTAACAAATTGGTGTGATTGGACTTCAGGGGAACAAAAGCTATTTTGAGGGAACAAAAGCTATCTTGAGGGATCGAAAGAGGAATTCTGGGGAACAAAATCTCATTGCGAGGGAACGAAAGCATATTTCGGGCAAACAATTCAAAGTCATATTTCGAGGAAACAAAAGCTTTTTTTTAGGGAACAAAATCTCCTATCGAGGGAAAGAAAGCATATTTTTAGGGAAGGAAAGCATATATCGAGCGAACAAAAGTATATTTCTTGCGAACAAATTCATATTTTGAGGAAACGAATGCGTATCTTCAGGGAACGAAAGCATATTTCTGGGGAACATAATTGTATTTCAGGGGGAAAGAAAGCGTGTTCGAGGGAACGAAACCCTATTTTCTAGAAATAATTTATTTCGTTACCTAGAAAAAGACACCTCGTTCACAAAATAAAGTTTTGTGTGTCAAAATTTTATTTTCATCGAATTAAATAATATTTTGAGGAAACAAAATGATTTTGTTGAAATTTTGTGTGTCCAGGGATGCAATAGAAATTTCGAGTGAGGTATTTTTTTCCACCTTTTAATTTTTATTTACTTTTCACTTTTCAGGGGCTCCAGTTTGGGGGGGGCTCGTTTTTTTGTAATTGTTTGTCATTGCACCGCCAATAAAAAAGTGGTATTCCTATGTGTTGACATAAATCTTATTTAATTACCAAGAAATTCGGTACAAATGTTGTTATCACGGGTTTGCTAGTCGGTACACCTTGCTGATCGAATCTGTTGTTTCAAAATCGCAACGTTTCAATGCTCTGTGTACAATACACAGAGGACAATACACAGAGCATTGAAACGTTGCGATTTTGAAACAACGGATTCGATCAGCAAGGTGTACCGACTAGCAAACCTGTGATAACAACCTAGTTGGTGGTCTGGCTCCCAACCCCTCACACATGTTCATGAGCTTCCAGGTACAGCTATCTCTTGGCTAGGGGGATTTCGTCGCGCTAGCACCGCCGAGACACTCTGCTCGCCAGCTACACGACTGCCCCTGTGTTACGCGTAGCTAGACCCCACGCTGTGCACTGTAAAACACGCTTCCATTGCTTGGACTCTCTGAAACAAAATCTTACGTTCGATTTTTTGTAATTATTGTAAGTTGTATCCATAATTTGAATACGTATTTTCTTCTGTCAAATACTCATGAACACTTGGAAGTAAAACTAACTCCGAAGATCACGAGGGTTATCCGAACCAAAATTGTGGTTCGGATAACCCACGTGACCTTCGTTTTTTTGAAAAATGCTCAAAAACGGCCAAAATTGATGTTTTTTTTTTAAGGAACCGTTCTTCTCCATTCCTGGAAGACCTTTGGAGTCATGTTTTAGTCTATTTTGTAGCCAAAATAGCCCATAGAAGCCGGTGTGTACCTTTAAGATCTGTTTTTTTACATGTCCTTTTCGGGGCTCCGTATTTTGGCCTTTTTGGGGTCATAAAAATTGTTTCAACATTTTAATTTTTATAAGTACATTTAGGCCTAGTACAACTTTATCCGTAAATCTGAATACAAGTCTTTTGTCAGATATTTATGACTAATATTAATAATATTGTTATTTTATTGTTAACAAAAAAGAGCTTCGAAGTGTGACATCAGATATTGGCTTTTTAAACATCAACAACTTCTGTAGCCCTAATTAGGGCCAATCCACTCTGTATCCTTGCAGAGTGGATTGGCCAGCACCTAATTGGGGCTACAACTTCAGCAGCCGATGAGAGGGCCTTAGTTATAGAAGTTAGAGAGCGATGCAGGGCAAGGTTAATTGAGTTTTTTCCCCCAACCGTTGAACAGCCATCACTGAATGGCAAAGGAAAGATTGTCTTTTGGAGGTAATCCTCCTAAAAATTCCTATAGGTTCGTTCCACTATCGTCTCAACGAAGAGACAACTAGTCATCTAGAAGTGGATTAGGAGGCATGTCCATGATTTTAATTGTCAAAACATGCATTTTTGCGAACTCCACTTCAGTGTTTTTCATAATTATTATTTTGTTATCCTTCGAAATTTTGTATCCTCCCCTGTCCGGTTTTCAATGTAGTATGCCTTTTTCTTTGAATTGAAAAAAAATTAAAATATTCCATAATCAACTGATGCCCTAATTACCTTCTTTTGTTTATAAGAAATATGCAAACATATATTAAAACGTGATGGACATTGAAACTTTCACACCACGCACCGATCTTCGATGACTTCAATAGCGTCCCATTTGTTTTGAGTTTGACCTGTTTTTGATGCAAACAAGAAAGTATGGTGTCCGGGTGAAGCCATACGTGGAAGAAACATCTGCAGTGACTACAAGTGTTCTGTGAGACTTAGTGTATGACTCTATATCCAGCAGTTTTCTTCATTTTATTCAAACATTTTTTTATTTAGTTTTAAAAATAACCATGGTATTTTTCAAAAAAAAAAAAATATTTTTTTAAATGATTCTTGGCTTTCAAATCTTATTTTTATTTAGTTTTGTGTCTTTTTATGTTTCTTAACATTTATAATAAAGCATATAAATAAACAGTGATAATCGAATCACAAAGGTGATGTTTAAATTTTAATATTAATAACAAAAATGATAGTGTTTTACTGTTAAAAAAAAAAATTATCCAGACTATTAGAAATTGATATAAGGCACGTGGCTTCTTTAAGCCTCTGTATTTTTTCCCCCAGAATGCTCAGCAGAATGTTCAGTCACATGATTTGATCATCGTGAATTGTGAATTGAAAAAGTGTTTGATGAAACTTTTTCGGTGGGAATTTTTTTTTTTATGGCCCCGACAGTATGACATATTTTTGTACCTTGCAGAAATGCCTAAAATACCACAACTTTTTGCATTTACAAGTGCAACTAACCAGTGGAGCCTTACATGTTTCTAAGTTTTGGTCAAATGAGAGGAGACTCTTTGCTTGGCAAGTCAAACCAAAAAAATTGTATCTAGGGACTGTTTACATCGCGCGCAGAGAGGTAAAAGATTTGCCTCGATTTCAGGGACGCCCTGAATACAGGGCGTCCTACGATACGCATGCCAATATGGCAATAGACTGAATAGACAATACACACGCAGCAGGCTAGGCGGCTAGTTAAAAAACAAGCGGGCGACTCGATTTTATTTTTGACTGGTCCAGCCGGCGAGTAAAACAAAAAAATAAGGGAAATCTCTGACTACACATTGCAGATTATTCTGCAATTGCTCCCCAAAAATACAAAGAGTACACAGACACAAATCAAGCAAAAAGACTCTTCTTACCTTTTTCTCGCCTTCAAATTTGAGCAATCTGCATTTCCTTGGTGACCGATATACTGCGATAGCTCCTCTGACAAAAAAGCGTGAACTAAATAAATCTTACAATCTAAACACGATAGGGAGGTAAACCCGACGTCATGACGTGAAATTCTTTATCAAGAATTATCAGCGCGCGCCTGGATCATGCAGAGGTACGGTGGATCTCCTCTAACTGCATGGATTCTGAATAGCACCAATGAGACTGATGGTGCTATTTAGGGGCGTGTCAACGATCCCGAATGCCCAGCAAAAACATAAGAGGGCGCCCTACAAACACAGGGTGCGTTCGATTAGCTTCCCCGAGTCGGGTCTTCCCCCCCGGTGCGTTCGAATAGCTTTGACGTCATTCGCGGGGCTCACCCGGGTCAGCCCCAAGTGCCCTGCTTGTGGAGCGGGTCACTTGGGGCTGCCCCTGGTTCATGACGTCACGGCGAAAAACTTTCTCAATGGCCACCATTTTGTTTGTAATTCAGCGGGACATTTTAGGAAGTTTGACACACATTTTCGCCATTACAACAGCGTTTTTGTGAACGCACCCATTATTTGTGTTCATCTATGATTCTTTGAAAAAAGAACTTGATAAAAAGAGTACTTGATGGGTGCGTTCGATTAGCTTCCCCGGGTCGACCCCGGTCTGCTCATCCGGGTGAGCCCCTAACCATGAGCTAATCGAACGCCAACTTCCCCCAGCATTCACACCGATGCATCTTGGGACAGCCGACCGGAACTACTTCCATTTTGTGCCGTATGTCCGATACTTTCCGTGGATTCACGAAAACATCGTAAAATAATTATTCTCAAGGTAAAACTGCAACATTAAACAATTTGTACAACCCCACAGTGATACAAAGGTACCCGGCTTCGAATAAAAAATACTTATTGCTCACAAAAACGCTGTTGTAATGGCGAAAATGTGTGTCAAACTTCCTGCCTGTGGTCGGGTCATGGTTTGGTATGAGTTCAAAACAAAAAAACACAGCTGAGAGAACACAAATTTGCAGATACTTGGATTTCCCTCCTCCGCGTGGTAAGACTAAAGTGAAAAAAGTTGTATTATGTTTCCTTGGGAATTCAGACGGGCAGGGTGATGTCTAGGACTTCTACTATGGCATGTCGTGGCCGAGCTCTGGTGTTGTCAGCAGCAGAGTGTGGGTTCGAATCCCGGTCACACTTGTGCCCTTAACCACAAATTAACCACAAACAGTTGGGAAGGTAGTGTATGCTGCTCTACCAGCCAGGCTTCTAGTGGATCATTACCTGTGCCTACCTCCTTAGACTGTAAAGAGGATAACCCTGTCTCATCAGCCCCAGGAGTGGCAATGTGCCCCGGTGGCATGTTGATTTTGGTTGATAACCCGAGTTAGTAAAGTGTAGCCCTCACCTTGTTGAAGTAGCCACTCGGCCTCGTGATGTTACACGATCTCTCATAAATATATATATATTTTTTTTAAAAGTTAATACATGTAGTTGGTGTGATGAAGTATTGCATAAAATTGACCGACACAACAAACAGAAAAAATTATACAAAAATCTTATGGTGTACTGAATTCTTTTATTTCAAAAATATTTCCAAGTATGTGATTTTTAAACCAACATTAGAAATTGCAGCTGATTTATTTCAGGCTTCAAAGAAAAAACTTCTGCAGTTTTTACTTAAAACAAAAACACTTTTAAAGGTATTATACAGGATTGGCAAAGCTGACAAAATAATCACAGACAGTGTTCATGTTTTGTGTAATCAACCACATACATGAAATAACAAACCTGTGAAAATTTGAGCTCAATTGGTCATCGAGGTCACGAGAAAATAGTGAAAAGAGACCTTATGTGTTTTCTGTTTTTCAAACATCGAGTTTATTATCGCGCGCGATAAAAACTGTTGTTTTACTCATTTCTCAGAAACGATAGCATTTTAGTCAGAAATATTTTAAGGAACCCTTTCTACCATTACTTACTTTAAATCATGTAAGTTATGTGTGAATCTGTGAACATTTGTGTTTTTCGATCTTACCAATCTATGGTCTGGGTAAAGAGATTTTCCACAAATATACATAAAAATCGTTTTAACACCGATTCATTAAATGAGACAGTGTGCCTTGTGGGGTCCAGTGCTGTGGTGCAATTTGTTGCAAAGCCACGGCAACAACATCAGGGAGAACCCCTTCCCTTTCATGATAAATATAGAAGTTCTATAATAATATGTGCATAAAACACATGCCAGACCTACATAAACAAACAAAATATTTGATTTTTAAACTAATAAAAAATTGTTTTTGTTTTTTCTTCAAATCTAAGTTTATAAGTACTATCAGTTTTAAAAAAATTATGCAATCAACACATCACTTTTTACAATAGTTTTTCTGTTTGGCCACTCAGCTGCAAAAATTATCTAAATTTATATTTCAGACACACACAAAAATTACCACTTTTGGCCCAACTCTGTGAAGGCATTTTCTGTTTTTTGCAGTAGCACTTACAAAAAATATATATTTACAAAAATAGAAATTTGAAGTTCTAGACTGGCATGTTACAATATTTACAAAAATAGAAAATTCAACTGCTCATTCATATTGTTGTAGGCAAGTTACATTATCTTAGAAAAATGGACAGTTCGATCTGATTCATTATGAGTCAACTGTGTTATCATTTGTAAAAATAAAATCTAAAATCTACCATTAGTGAAGTGGCAGCGTTCTCCCTTTACAGTGAACCACTGACCAAAAGCCATTTAAAACAAAGTTAAAGGCAGGGGATATACTTGGTAATACTCTAAAAATTATTTATCATCAAAAATTACTTGGTAAAAAAGCACTGCAGCTGTTGATAATGTATAGATTTTTAGATGTGGTTTTAGAGAAAGGGATTCAAAAACATTTCAAACTGGCGATATCTCAAAAACACTACTACATTTTGAAACTAAATTGGCACAGGCTAGTTTAATGTACCGGTATACATTAAGTTATATATGATTAAAGCAGTGCAACAGTTCCAAGAACCAAAGGATTATACTTTAAAGAACAAGTTACAATTCTGCCAAATTGTCCAAATTCACCGAAGCTCTGGAACTCTCTGCCACTTCAACTCCGCACTCCACAAACCACAACTCAATTCATTTCGCGTTTAAAGACTCATCTTTTTAGGACTGCATTTTGAACTGTAATACTGTATTTCCGTTTCTGCATGCATTTGACTTTTCTTCTCTGTTTTTGATAGATTTGGTATTTTTCTAAACATTTTAATGTGTATAGCATAAGGTATTTTTTGATTGTCTATTTGTGTTGCTTAAGATTTTTAATGTTTGTTAACAGCGCTTTGATGCCGCTGCTTTTTGCGCTTTATAAATGGTAGTTATTATTATTATTATTATTAAATGCCTTGCAAAATCTTGCAAAATCTTGCATAAGCGTTTCTCAGATTGCGTTTTTCAATTACGGATTATTCTTCCTTCCTGCTCTAGATTTCTGGCGATATCTCCAAAACTCTACCACCTTTTGAAATAAAATTTGCACAGGTTAGTTTAAATGTATGTGTACATTTATGATTATAACGGTCAGACCAAAGAAAGGTATACTTTAAAGAATAAGTTACAATTCTGCCCAATTGTTTAAAGGCCTGGCAAGTTCATGGATTCACCAAGCTATGTTAACCACTTCCTCCACAAGCTCTTAAAGCATCCAATTTCAACTCCCAGGGGTTGGAACAGAAACTTTGAAATATGGGTCAGTGAAAAAGTTGGCAGACTAGTGAAGCGGCACGCTAATTGGTCACTCTGACTGTCACTGAAAGGTTATGGCAAATCCTTAAAAAGGGTCAATCAACTGAGTGGATATGGCTACGGGCTTGTGTAAACGTTAATGAATCATGGGCTAAGCATGAAAATGCTTTGTAACTTCAGGCCAATTGACCAATATATCATGGCTGAACAATATATATCGAATAAGTACAAACGATTACACAGCTTGATAATCAATAGACCAATCCATTAAGCCCCGCCTCCTTACGAGTTGACCAATCACAGCCACGAAACCCAATCACCATAGTGCAAAGATCACCAAACGGCTCAAATGGTGATCAGATTTTGCGGCTGTGATTGGTCAATGAGAAATGGGCGGGGCTTAATGGATCGATCGATCTATCTATCTATCAATCTATCTATCTATCGATCGATCTATCCAACCAAGTCTACAAAACTACTAAGCAAAATGTAACACTAACAGACAGTTAAACTTGAATGGCCAAGAAGTGTGGCAATAGGACAAGCATTAAATTCACAGCAGTAAAATACTGCACAAACATGGCCATACATCAAGTTGTTATGTTTATTCTCTTCTCATTAGCATATTTTACTACATGCTGAAATAGACCTCCCCCATAATCTCCTCTTGCATTCAATTCTTGTACTAGTTTTGCCAATGAAGTATCCAGCCTCTCCCTGCACTACCTTGTATTATTGTAATGGGTTATATATGCTGCATACCTGACTTCTGATTCTACAAGACAAACCTTCACTTGAACTGTACAATGTCGTCGTCAACCTCACAATTACTGTATGTTTTGACATGTTCCCAGTCTCCCCTGGTTAAATTGCAGTCTTGTAACACAAGCTTCTTAAGGGGTAACAGCCTCTGCAAAAGCGGGAACCATGTTTTTGCCGATCCCTTTAGATCAGTGTTACCGTTGAGGTACAACTCTGTAAGGTCAGGCATACTTTTGAGCTGCTCAACAAGGTATTGGATTGTTTTACCTCTCAGGCCAAAGTTATTAAACACCAATCGCTTGAGATTGAACTGCTGCAACTGTGCACACCAGGCGGTGTCTGCATGGTCAAGTATTTCAAATTCTGAGAGATGCAACTCTTTCAGGTCGCTCCTTTTACTCATGATTTTCAGGATATCTGCCAGGTTTGCATTCGATACTGAGCAACCTCTGATGTGTAGCTTGGTTCCATCAGAAATCTTTACCATGTAGTTCATTGCGGGATGGACGTTATTGTCAACTGAACAGGTTACCAAACTTGGCATATCACTACACGACTGAGCGATAAATTTCAGATCTTTGGTGGCTATATTGCAATCATTCATGCATAATTTCTTCAGATGCTTTAAGCCATGTAAACACTTTGACCACTCGCTTGTAGAAAGTCTCAGTTTTACATTACCGCATAGTTGCAAATTGATCAACTTGTCCATGTCAGCAAGGACCTCAACATCTTCACCTTCTAGTGAACAGTCCCTCAATATCAGTAACTTAAGGTTCTCCATCTCCTCCAAACAAGGTGCCCATGATTCAGCCTTGCCACCCAATTTTTCATTATGAGAAAGGTCCAAGCTAAACAGGGTGACAATGGCTGCAATGTGCTTCACATCATCATCATTCAATTGACAATACTGCAACTTCAGTTCGCCTAGTTCTTGCATTTTTCCCAGGTAGGGAGCCCATGATTCAGCCTTGCCACCTAATTTCTCGTTGTGAGAAAGGTCCAAGCTGAACAGGGTGACAATGGCCGCAATGTGCTTCACATCATTATCATTCAATTGACAATACTGCAACTTCAGTTTGCCTAGTTCTTGCATATCTCCCAGGTAGGGAGCCCAAAGACTGCCTGAGCTGCCCAAACCTTGGCAGTTTTGAAAGTTCAAGACAGACAGTTTACGCATTTTAGACATGAGAGGCAATAACTTGTGAATAAAATTCTCCAAGTTGCAACTTTGTAGGGCAACTTTATCTACCTTCCCTAGAAAAACAGCCCCTTTATTGCTCTTAGTACTTATTACACGATTAAGAAAGTATGCAAATGCAAGAAGGCTGTCGCTGTCATAATCCTCAATGCTCAATTCACTAGTGACAACTAAGTTGATGAAGTCATCGGTTGGCGGTTCTTTTGACTGATTCTCAAAGTAACACTTGAGGGTCAATCTGTGATCGTCTGGGTACTTTTCCCTCAAGATTGTTAGGACTGCATTGGTGCAATCATCATTGCCACCACAACAGAAACGCAGCAGATAGTCCAAGTTTAACAGATTGCGCATTCCTTTAATTTGACTAAGAATCTTTTGAAACTCATCAAAGCTCTCCTTCAGCAAGTTTTGCAAGTAAAGACCTGCGCACAACTCTTGCATAGTTTTGTGGAGAAACTGTATACTGTTCTGCGAATCTACTCCCGTTTTAACCTTCTGACTGTTGAGAATACCTGCTCCTAATGCTAGGTCAAGTACACTCTTCTCAAACAAATTCTCTGCAAATAAAAGTTTCTGGATTTCGGACAGGAGACCATCCAAAGCAATCTTTCCAATTTCATTTACAACACGTGATATTTCCTCTTTTGTGGTGTCCTTTTCCTCCTTCTTTCTTTCAAAGAGGTAGTTCAATGCATCTTTGTAAAGAAGATACAAGGTTGTTGGGAGTGAAGACGAATCTTGCCACAGAGCACATAACATGAGAAGTAGCATTGGGCTTTTTGCCAACTCTGACAAAACATTGGAAGATTGAATCTTTTGCAAGAGCTCCTTTGCCTTCGCCATGTTATTTTGATATACTCGTTTCACATACTTCTCTACGTCTTCTTTTCGAAATCCCAAAACCTTAACACGGTTCATCGTATCTGGAATGAGTTTGGTGCGGAGTGTGTGATACTGAGAGGGGCGGGTTGTTACTACTACACAGCATTTACGAAGTCTGTCTCGACTTACAATTTCAAGCACAGAACCAAATTTGGATTTATCTAGGGTGGTGGTCATGAACTCATCAAAGCCATCCAAGAGAATCAGCACATTCTCTTGGTTAGCTTCGATATAAGATTGCAAATCAGTCCCAACTACTTTAGTATCCTTTGCCAAGAGTTGGGTAAAAATTGCCTTGATAAAATCTGACGTTTCTTCTAGGGCATGCATCTTTAAAGCAAACACAAGTTTGTATTTTGTTAGTACTTCGCTCGATTTGTTTGCCCAGTCATATACAATTTTGCTGATAAGGGTTGATTTTCCTAGACCAGCCTTTCCTTCAAAGATGGTTCGATTGATAAGTTTACCCTCTTTGGTCTTTATGGTAAATACTTCCTCATAAGACTCTAATTTTCTTTCTTCTTGTGAGCCACCTTCCTCATCTTGACTTTCCAATGCCAGGTCTGTATAGATGTCTAGAATATGCTTCTTTTTTAACAATGGATTCATCTGCACTTTGCTATCTTTGCTCATATACCTTTCCCTCAACTCTTCTTCACACAAATCAGCCGCCTTGGATTCTCTGGCTCTGCAACTTTGCGGATTAGTGGTCGTATCAGTTTCATCATTTCCTCCTGTTCAAAAAAGAGGAATACAAAAATATGATCACTCATGGATACCCATTCAATCAGACACTGTACTGGTGTGACGTCACATCCCGACGTAGAGGGGGGTGACGCAGACAGCACTGACGGGAAAGTCTCCGAGCAGTTAGAGACGAGTCCGTTGGAAATGGGATGGAAGTGTACCGTCCCGAGAATGGTTTATCCTTTATTGATCGAAGGGGTAGGGAAACGCCTCAACCTCAGACGGCTTGACAACAGAGAGCGTCCTAATGTTCAGCTAACATGCTGTATATTAGCAATGACCTAACAGACCCAGTGTGACCCACAAGCTTTATGATTTGACTATGTAATTTCGTTCGGTTCACTGCCGAGGCTGGCAGTGAACCCCTCAAGGAACCTGTATTCGCCGCACAACCCAAATGGCCCGTCAAAGGAACCTATTCGAGGGGGTTGGGGGTCGAGGTGGTTTTAGAACAACCCCTCAGATCAATCTCGGCCTTCATCACTTTGCACGTCGCTGCTTTTATAGCTTTTGCCACGAGCACAAGCGACCGATCTCTCCAATAAAGCACACATAAAGCGAGATCATTGTATGTGGGACTGTTCCACCCCTCATGCAAAGGTGTTCTACCTCTATACTGAAGTTAATTTAAAACTAGACTTAAATTTTTGTTGCATAACAAAAACGAGGTGTTCGGCATGATATTAAAATGTTTGTCGTAATACATCCCAGCTGTCGTATTCGTAATTTTAAAAAAGCCACCACTTGTCAAGTAATGGCCAAAATATATGACAAGTACTGTACACGAAGTAAATTGCGACGTTTTTTGTAAATGATGATATTTACATAAATCTTACAATTTTCATCGCCGTGTCTGAGAGACATACTCAGCGGGCATGTTTGATGAGAAGCGAACCAATTTCGATCTTTTTCAGATTGAGTTTAAGTCAGTTATTAAACGTCATACATATTACTAAATCAGGTGGACATCTCAGTGAGAACTCGTCTTCTGTTCGTTGTTTACCATCAAACCATCAGACGGGCAAAAGGGAAATCACTTAAGTTTAACTTCGCACGAGTTAACGATAAACTCATCGTGCCAAACACCATGTTTTGTTCGATGACGTTTGACATGTCCAGCTGCACACATACACAATACATGGCTGGACTACACACAAGCCTCGTGGACTTATGACACTGTCATCAATGGAACGAAACAGACAGCCACACAGCGCTGTGTACATAGTTCAAAACGCTGCAGCCAGAATTGTTACTAACACACACCGGTTTGAACACATTACACCTATAATTCGTCAATTACATTGGTTGCCTGTTTCGTACAGGATTAATTTTAAAATCCTTTTGTTGACCTTTAAAGCTCTTCATGGTCTTTCTCCAAAGTATTTACAGGATCTTGTTTCCATCCGGAAGGTATCTTCATATCAACTTAGGTCAGGGAATAATGGTATTTTCTTGGATTATCCTTCTGGTAAAATGTTGACTACATTTGGTGATAGGGCTTTTTCTGTGGCAGCCCCTAAGCTTTGGAATGCGCTACCGTTTCATATACGTAGCGAACAGAAACTTACCTCTTTTAAATGTAATATAAAAACCTATCTTTTTAAAGCCGCTTTTTAGTGTGTCTTTCTTCTATGGTCACCTTGTCAGTTAGTTTAGATTTTTAGCATAAATAGGGTTAAAGGCGTCTGTCTCCTGAAAAGGTCAAAACATTACCGATGCCAGCAGGGATAGGCCTATGTAATAAGTACTATTAGTTCTCTGTTGGCGGGACAGACGTATCCCCATACTTTTGTTTGGGCGCTGGCCTGGTGACCAGTCTTTTTTCTTTGTCCTTTTCTTCCATTATGTGCTTTTTAACATGTGTTCTGCGCCTTTGATCATTTTGTATGTAAGGGGCGCAATATAAATTTTAAATATTATTAAATATTATTATAGTTAACATGCAGGTTAATACATACGTGGGCTTTATCGTCCGATTTTGAAGAAAATATTCAAAGGCAAACTTTGACCTTCCGGTACGACCAGAAGAAGAGGTCATACGATTTTGGCGTTAACTTTTCAAATGTAGCCCCAGTCTTGATCTATCAGATGCTCAATTATGAATATCATAGTTGTAAAATTCAAAGACATACAGCGTATAGCAAATGGTTAACTTTTTAAACTTAAAAACCTTGTAATTTGACACCTGATGACGTCATCATGACGTCATCATGACGTAACTGAAGCGGTTTCATCTCTTAATGGTTGTCTAACTATATGTAAACTTTCAAGTTTATATGAGCTTGGGAAGTGTGCTTTTGTTAGCGGACAATTGCGGGGGATAAGAAGAAAAATAAGAAGTATTAACTAGACATAATTTTTTGTTGGAAACAAAAAAGAGGTGTTCGGTGTGACCTCGTGTTTCAAAGAAATGTTATCAACATGTCTGTGTATTAAATATTGTATACTTCTATAGAGTCTTTAGAATGGTGGTTCTAAAGATTTGACCAAACTTTTTGGATGTAACACATCCCAGCTTGAGTACATGCAAAGTTTCCATTTGATCACCAAAGTTGTTCTGCACATATAGATCTTGTAAAACACTACCTTGGTGGTGACATAACATGAAAATCGATGACGTCGTGAAAACGTCACTCAACATTATATCCTTGTAGGACCTTCCAAGTCTCATGCAAAATGAAATTCGATTATAGCTTGCTTTGAACTGAAGATATGTAACTATTGGTCAAAATTTCAAAAATTTGTTTTAAAAAAATTGATGACGTCATCAAGTCGTCACTCTAGCTTTAAGTAGTCAATATAACTGTCTATCAACATGCCAAGTTTCAACTCAGTCAAACTTGTGGTTTTGTAGATACACAGCTTCAAAAAGTAAACCTTTAATGCGATACCACGTGACACATGATGACGTCATCAATCTAAAAATTCACACATATGTTGTCTGCATGAAGGTCATTATGTATAACAATTTTGAAACGATTATCATAAACTTCGCCACAGACATCTAGTAAAAGTGTATTTTTAATTGTTTTCAACCTGCCGCTAGAGGGCGCTCTTGACTTTTATGACGTCACTTGTCTTAGTTTGTTGAACCAGACTCTTGCTCGACTATAACACCGTTAAAAAAAAATTCAAAAAGTGTGCCACTTTTAAATTACAAGGCACTTCCTGTTTCTTCCTGTTTCGACCGGAAGTAGAGGTCAAGTCATGTCACGCACACAATAAAAAATGAAGACCTATATTACCTCTATATATTTCCGCAAAAAGCAACCGACGGTCTCATCATCTTGATTTGATATGGATTTTGAAAGATTACAAATTTTAATGTTTAAAAACCTTGTAACTTGACACCTGATGACGTCATCATGACGTCATTACTACATAATGGAGGTTTTATTAAGGTACTAACATGGTGTAAATTTGAATTTGATCAGATATACAGAAGTTAAGATTTTTGCCGGAAATTGTTTTTTTGAAGAATTACACAAAGGCAATCTTTGACCTTCCGGTACGACCGGAAGTAAAGGTCATGTGAATTTGGCGTTAACTTTTCAAATGTTGCCCGTGTCTTGATCTATCATATGCCTAAATATGAATACTGTAGCTTTAATATTCAGAGACATACAGGCATTCGCAAAAGGTCACCTTTTAAACTTAACTGGCTTGTAATTTGACACCCGATGACGTCATCATGACGTAACTGAAACGGTTTCATCTCCTAATGGTTATCTAACTACATGTAAAGTTTAAAGTTTATATGAGCTTGGGAAGTGTGCTTTTGTTAGCGGACAATCGACGGAAATTGTTAATGTTTAAAAACCTTGTAACTTGACAACCGATGATGTCATCATGATGTCATTACTACATAATGGAGGTTTTATTAAGGTCCTAACATGGTGTAAATTTGAATTTGATCAGATTAGTTTTAAAAAGATTTTTGCCGGAATTTTTATTTTTTTAAAGAATTACACAAAGGCAAACTTTGACCTTCCGGTACGACCGGAAGTAAAGGTCATGTGAATTTGGCGTTAACTTTTCAAATGTTGCCCGTGTCTTGATCTATCATATGTCTAAATATGAATACTGTAGCTTTAATATTCAGAGACATACAGGCATTCGCATGAGGTCACTTTTTAAACTTAAATGGCTTGTAATTTGACACCCGATGACGTCATCATGACGTAACTGAAACGGTTTCATCTCCTAATGGTTATCTAACTACATGTAAAGTTTAAAGTTTATAAGAGCTTGGGAAGTGTGCTTTTGTTACCGGACAATCGACGGCCAGAAGAAGAAGTAATAAAAAAAAACTAGACATAATTTTTTGTTGGAAACAAAAAAGAGGTGTTCGGTGTGACCTCGTGTTTCAAAGAAATGTTATAAACATGTCTGTGTATTAAATATTGATATACTTCTATAGAGTCTTTAGAATGGTGGTTCTAAAGATTTGACCAAACTTTTTGGATGTAACACATCCCAGCATGAGTACATGCAAAGTTTCCATTTGATCACCAAAGTTGTTCTGTACATATAGATCTTGTAAAACACTACCTTGGTGGTGACATAACATGAAAATCGATGACGTCTTGAAAACGTCACTCAACATTATATCCTTGTAGGACCTTCCAAGTCTCATGCAAAATGAAATTCGATTATAGCTTGCTTTGAACTGAAGATATGTAACAATTGGTCAAAATTTCAAAAATTTGTAAAAAAAAAAATGATGACGTCATCAAGTCGTCACTCTAGCTTTAAGTAGTCAATATCACTGTCTATCAACATGCCAAGTTTCAACTCAGTCAAACTTGTGGTTTTGTAGATACACAGCTTCAAAAAGTAAACCTTTAATGCGATACCACGTGACACATGATGACGTCATCAATCTAAAAATTCACACATATGTTGTCTGCATGAAGGTCATTATGTATACCAATTTTGAAACGATTATCATAAACTTCACCACAGACATCTAGTAAAAGTGTATTTTTAATTGTTTTTAACCTGCCGCTAGAGGGCGCTCTTGACTTTTATGACGTCACTTGTCTTATTTTTTTAAACCAGACTCTTGCTCGACTATAACACCGTTAAAAAAAACTTGTAAAAGTGTGCCACTTTTAAATTACAAGGCACTTCCGGTTTCTTCCTATTTCGACCGGAAGTAGAGGTCATGTGAGGTCACGCACACGACAAAAAATAAAGACCTATATGACCTAAGTATGATACCGCATAAAACAACCGCCGGTCTCCTAAGTGTGATTTGTTACAGAATTTCAAAGATTAATTTATTTTTTTCTAAAAACCTTGTAATTTGACACCTGATGACGTCATCATGACGTAAATGAAACGGTTTCGTCTCCTACTGGTTATCTAACTATGGTAGAAATTTCAAGTTTATATGAGCTTGGGAAGTGTGCTTTTGTTAGCGGACAAGCGGCGAAGAGAAGAAGAAGAAGAATCTGAAGAAGTAAAAAAAAAAAAAAAACGAACAATAAGAAGAGGTGTTCGGAGCTACGCTCCGCTCCGAACACCTAAAAAAACGAACAATAAGAAGAGGTCTTCGGACTTTTGTCCGAACACCTAAAAAAAAAAAAACGAACAATAAGAAGAGGTCTTCGGACTTTTGTCCGAACACCTAAAAAGTATGAAAAAAACGAAACAAAAACAAGAGGTGTTCCGGGCGAAGTGCCCGAACACCTAATAAGGAAACTTTAAAAGAAATACACTTACCATTTGCTCCAGCAGGACTTTTAGGTGCAGTGGCATTCGTGACATATTCTTGCTTTCGGTTCCGATAACAGATGAAAGTCAACACACTCACGAAGAGGATCAAGACTAGTAACAAGAACAAATCTATAAACACAAGAACATAGTAGCAGGTCATTTTCACAAAGAGCAAATGTTTTGCTAATATCTTATCACCATGCTTTTTTAGTCAATTTGTCTTTGTTCAACCCAAAATTATTTACAAATTTACCTAGTCAGTTCCCCTTGTGGTTTTATTACTTCATATTTGAAATAAAAAGTAGCATCCCCTTAAGTTGATCCCTCTGCTGCTACTCCCTAGGTTGTATTGTAAGCTTGGGTGTGATCCCTGGCTTCACGGCAATTACAGGATGTATGGCTTCTGACTGGCATCCATAAACAAAGATATTTACAAAATAGGGAGACTGCCAACATAGGCAAGATAGCTCAGTTGGTAGAGCGCCATATAAATGCCTTGTATTATTATTATTATTAGAGCGCTAGCACGTTAATCCAGAGGTTGCAGGTTTAAATCCAACTTCAGTAAATTTTCTTTGTTCTTACCCAAATTACTTTAAAATTTACAAAGTCAGTTTCCCTTGTTGTTTATTACTTGACACCATGCTTTTTATCATACATTCCTTTATTCATTATTAATTAAATAATTCAATGGTGTTCTGCAAAATTTGACCTTGGATACAATTTAGTAGCTATAGGCCTACTGAAGTTGTTTTAAATACGCTAACTTTTTGTTACTGAGATTAAAAAGTTTTTAAAATACAAGATTTCCCTACCAGTGGCATTTGTGACATGTTCTGGCTGTCGATTCCAGTAAATCAAATATCCGATGAAAGCCACCACACTAAAAAAAAGTAGAAGGAAACACTCTGGAAACAAAAGAACAATTCTCTTTAAGATTGATCAAACTTTACTGGCTATAATGAAGTTGTCTTAAATCAGGTAATTTGTAGTAATTGTTTATAACTGAGATTCAAACAATTTTTAAACACAAGAATCTCTTACCCGGTGCTCCAATTGTATTATTGTATATGAAAGTGTTATTCTCAGCTGGCCCAATAAATACAGGACTTTTAGATGCAGTGACTTTTGTGACATGTTCTGGAAACAAAAGAAAATTAGAGCAGGTCATTTCTAACACAAAGCAAATATTTTGATATCTTATCACCATGCTTTTCATCATACATTTATTTATTTACTTAATTATTTAAGATTTATCGAATGACACAACAACAAAAACAAAGAAAAGGAACATTTAAAAAAGATTATAGAAAAAAGAAAACACAAATATTAAAATTAAGGAAACTAAACAGAACATTCGGTCGTGCAGATCTTGGCAGATCGGGTTGACACCCTTCAAATAATTATTATTCAACATATTTTTAGTTTAGTTTAGTACCTTTAAAGGTAGGTAGGGTCATCGTTTGGTAGACACCTTGCTAATCGTGGTAGATTCGACATTCGTGTGAAAATACTGTGACAGTTTGTTGCCGTTTACTCAGCAAGTAGACACTGTATTCAGCTGAAACTTTTACACCATTTTGTGACCCTTATTGTATATTTCTTTATCATTTTGCCTGTAAATAAGCATTACGCTGACAAAAACCAAACGATGACAATAGTAGTGATCAAAATGCAACAGGCATGCATGTCCACTAAATGGGGACCCTTGATCACACATCAAAAATAAACAAAGAAACAATGCTTATACCTTGCTATTTACACATTATAATAAAGGGCATCTGTTATACACTTGTTGAACCCTACGACACCAGTTCAACAAACTAAAGGTTTTCCTCAAACAAATTTGAACCATGATGCACAATTAGTTCCCCTAATCCCCCAACTACAATCTCCCCACAATTAAATGTAAGCAATACCTCTAGCAGTATCATTTTGTCTCTTCTCCGACTCCTTCATTTGTGTTGTTTCTCTGGATGGAGACTTTGGACGATTCCTGTTCGGTTTCCCTGTAATCAGAAACAAAAACTACACGTTTCACAGGCCTGGAACTTCATCTTTGAAAGAGCAAGGCCGTTTCTATTTTCCAAAGGGGCACTTCCATTGGAAAATCTTTGTCTATGGGAACCTTTGAAAGGTCAACAAGGCCAAGACCAGGGGCAACAGGGAACATGGCTTCTGTGGCCTCAATGTAATTCCCCGGCCGTATTTCAAGGGTGAGAATCACTGCTGACAAAAACGGTCCGAAACAAAGCTCCAAATTTTAGGAGGCATGTTGATACTCCCTAGAGCTATAGACTCCAAACAGTCTTCACTGATTATCATCATCAATGTTAGACAGGTAATTTTGTTGCTTTACAGTGTTAATTATTGTATTTTTTCCCTAATTGTTATTTTGATTTCTTTTCACTGGATATATATGTACATGTATTGTTTAGTTTTGTTTACATTGTCTGTTTCTCTGCACCTTGAACATCTCATAGATTGATTTGGCTCATTACAAAGGCCTATTCTTATTTTTTTAATCATTATAGATCGAAAGAGCATCTTCAAACTCTTTATAATCAAAGAAAATGTAATTTCATATTTCTTTCACAAAAAAGTCTGAAATTTAGAGCACGCGTAATGATAATATGCAACACCATTGGAAGGCTAAGCCTGGACAGTATTCAGTAGCTTTTCACCAAGTTCGCAAAAACACTACATGCATACAATGTATGTGTGGCGTGTAGTGGCAGAGCGGTCAAGCGCACTGGGCTCAAGCTCTGGTGTTTCTGATCAGTGTGGGTTCGAGTCACGATCTTGACACTTGTGTCCTCAATCAAGAAACTTAACCATTATTGCTTTGTACTTCGGATGAGATGTAAAGCGGTAGATCTCGTGTGTTGTGTAATAGAACCTAGTTACACTTATCGCGAAGAGAAGGGATTTTTCCCTGTGTTTCTGGCAGCGGCTGCTGAATGCACCACAGCACCTTGTAAACCATTAGAGATGCTTCATAAATGGGTCTCATTATTCAAAACACAGCTCTGCTTATATATTATAACTATGTTGAACACCATACATTTTGAATCAATTTCCATCAAGATAGTTAAAGATGATTTAGTGTGATTTAAAAAAAATGACAGTGTAAACCTTTGCATTTTCTTATCCTCACTTTCAACCATGATAGGCAATTTTTCCCAAAGATTCTTAAAATCTGAATATATATCCGTTCATAATTCAGTTTTCTTTACCCTTATTTTTGCGTTTCCTTGTACCACCCAACAATCCTGGGCCTATGCTGAGCTCAAGGTTGGCATCTTGCTCGATGTTCTGGTCTTCCAAAGAAAAGCCATCACACAACTGTTCAGAAACAACAAAACATAACAATTATCTGATGCCAGCCTTGGTTTAAGGATACGTTAGCTTGAGTAGTCTAGGAACCAAGCAAGATGGCATTTATAAATAATAAGCTGTACGTTTCAACTTTTTCTAATATTATACCAACCACCCAAGGCTCTTTCCTGCCAACCATTTTGGGGCTAATATCACACACACAAAAGGTATTTTTACTGTATGTTTAGTTCACACTGCTTAATTGTTACAATTGCATCAATAAGCAGCATTCCATATTGGTTGATGAATAACATGAACTTCACACTAAAAATGCTTGTCTTACCGTTATTTTATTGTGATGAAATGGCTAGTTCAGTATTTAACAAGTTATCCATAATATAAGGTCAGAGACTGTGTGTGTTGCTAAAACATGATTTCTTTGTGCCAGCGGTGCTCTAAAAAAAATGATTTCGGCAACTCTGGGACAAGGGTGCTTATTTGATCTTAACTTTTTAGGAACCCCTTTTGTAAATCCACGCCTGAGCTGAGTACGTGCAACTCTAAAAGCAGGCTTAAACGCAGACGCACGATGATCGCACGGGCATAGAATTAACGCTTGACGCAGTTTCAAGAGGACGCTGCGCCTCGACAACCGTAGACTGTAATGAAAAGGCTTAGCGTCTGACAATTACAGCGTCTGGTCATTATCATCGCGCGGCCAAAATACATTTGGTGATCGGAGGTGGGCACAAATTCTTAGTTTTTTGCAAGTAACCGGAAGCTGAGGTCAAGTTTAGTTCTTGGGTTTTCTTTGTTGTATTGATGAATTGATTTTACTTTTGTAATTTTTATCACTTAGTATTACATTCCCAACAACATATGTAATTTTCATGGTCATAAAGTATGTTAAACTAAAATAATAGACGAAACAAAATCTTGCCAATGTAAAACTCCATACGATTGGGACCACAATGGTCCCGGAAGTTTGGTTATGCGTGAGACTTGCACAGTCTATAGGGCTATATACATACCACAATACCCTTCAAGGTGGAAAGTTGCTGTTTCTCTGGCTTGATTCCTAGTTGGTATTGGAGTATTCCTTTCAAGGTGAAGATGGTGGTCGATGGATGTTGCTGAAGACAAATGGGTGCCCTCCCACAATGGTTAATGAAGATTTGGATAAGACGTCCTTCATCCTTCTTACTGCAAGGGAAAAAAGTGTGAATAATTGTGCTTAGTTCAACACGAGATGAAATTACTCATCAAAAGCAGTGTTTGCAACAAACTACTTAACGTATTTGTCTTCGTTATTTCATTTAGAAAAGAGATAAAGTCTCGATCAAAGGCCTGATGCTTCATTCTTGTATGGACAAGACAATTAATTCCTTTGAAAAGGGCACCTCTAGGAGGGAAGTATACATTTCTACTGAACATTTCAAGAGGCACCAAGGCAATGACCAATGACCAAGGCAATGACCAAATAGCCAAACCTTCAGCATTAAATGATTATCGGCCAGCAGCGCTTACCGCCATTGTAATGAAATGTTTTGAGAGCATTGTGAAAGAACTTCTCCTGACACATACATGTACCAAGACTTTTGCCGATCCTTGCCAGTTTGCATATTGTACAAAGCGAGAGATAGATGATGCTGTAACCACACTACTGTAACCACACTACTACACAATATCCAGTCATCTTGATCAACCTAAAACATGTGTTAGAACACTATTTTTTGATTTCTCATCAGACTGCAATACACTGTAACCACTTAAGTTGGTATAGAAACTACAGAACATGAATGTCAATCCACACTTGTGCCTGTGGATCAGTGACTTCATGAGAGCTAGACCCCAACGTGTTAAGATCAGTACTTCATTCTCTGATTTAATCTTCACAAATACTGGAGTGCCACAGGGTTGTGTCCTATCACCAGTCCTTTTTACTCTGTACACCAGTAACTATCATTGTAACAGTGGATCTTGCTCTGTTGTTAAGTACGCTGATGATACTTCCTTAACTGGTGTGATCCTCCAAAACAATGAAATAGATAATAGACACAAAATAGATCGCTTTGTCCAGTGGTGTGATGACAATTTTCTCACATTGAATGTAACCAAAACCAAAGAACTTGTTTTTGATTTTCGTAAGATCCGACAAAATATCCATCCGGTTAGTATCAAGAACGACAAAGTAGAAATTGTCAGTGAATATAAATATCTTGGGACAATCATAGACAACAAACTGGATTGGAACAAAAATACTCAAAGAATGTGTGCCAAGGCAAATCATAGGCTTTGTTTTCTAAGGAAACTACGGTCTTTCAATGTCCGTGATTCAATTTTACACTTGTTTTTTACCAAAGTATTATTCAGTCTGTCATTACTTTTAGCTGTATTGTTTGGTATAATAATCTAACCGTGAAAAATCAGAAGAAAATTGATCGTATCACCAAGGTTGCCAGGAAGATAATAGGTTTTGAAGTAAAACACATGAATGAAATCGTAGACAACCAGTATGTTACTAAATTAAAAGTTATAACCCAGGATCCAACTCATCCACTTCACTCATTCATTCACATTCTCCCATCAGGAAGGTACCGTTCTCTTTCTACTCGTACAAACCGGTTCAGACTATCTTTTTTACCCAGTGCTAGTCATCTTTTTAACTCACTTTTTATAAGGTAACTTAGTTTTGCTCTCTTTTTAATCAGTGATGGTAAGTTTTGGAAAATGTTTCTCTCTTTTTAAAATATACAATTTTTTATTGTTTAAAACTAATTTTTGTAACTAGTTTTTTTTATGTATGTAATTTGTAATGAAATTGTTTTTGTAATCAGTAATGAATTTGAATGTTTTTAGTGATGTAGGATTACTCTTCGGTCTAACAAAATCAAACACCATATGGTCACTCAACCCCCAAACTGCTTGACTCTCATAATGGTGGTAAGCCTGATCCCATGTAAAGCATTATCTGTTTACTGGTGCAGTCCCCAGTCCAACAGAACTACACACACCATTCTAATAGAGTATGATGGGTAAGTTGTGGTTTAGTCAAGGGCTTGTAGTACGGAATTTATCCACTATCCAAAGAAAGTAATACTTGCTGTTGAATTTTGATGGATTCAGAATAATATATTTTTACCTGCAACAAGAATCTTTTAGCGTCTCCACCCTTTTTATCTTTGAATGATGCATCATCTCCTTCTTGGTGTCTTCATCAGACACTGAAGGTGAGATGGATGAGACGAGAGCCGTATTTGTCTTCTTGTTGAAAGCCATCTTTGCCTTGGAGCCGAAGTGATTGCAGTGAATTTATTATACAGAAGACCAATCAGGGTCTTCCAAGTCCTTCAGATTTTGTGGCTGTGTCGATGAGGCCAATACAAAAATCGACTGTTAGTTTTTCAGCAACTGATCTCTAAAAAATAATGAGGGAAATTTTTCATTTATTTATTATTTTTAACCCTTATTTTTGTTTTCTCACAGTAAGTAATTCCGTTTCAGTTTGAAATACCAAATAACAAACCACAAGTGAAACTGACTGGGTAAATTTTAAAATGATTTGGGGTTGAACAAAGAAAAATTGACTGAGGGATTTGAATCAACGACCTCCAGATTAACGTGCCAGCGCTTTACCATCTAGCCCTATGTTGGCGGTCACCCTATTTTGTCAATATATTTTTTCGGGGGTGTCAGTCAGAAGCCATACAACTGCTCACTGCCATGTGGCCAGGGATCACACCCAAGTAAACGATACAACCTGGGAAGCGGCAGCCACGGATTACCTTAAGGGGATGCAATGTTTTATTTAAGATATCAAATAATGACTGAAACTGACTGGGTATTTTTTAAATGATTTGCTAAAGTTTTAGTTAAAAGTGGATGCTACATTGACTATCAATTAAATAACGTCCGTCGATATATCGATATTACTCAAAAAAACGATACTATTTTGACATCGATATCGCCGATGTCACTTTTTTAATCATATCGAAATATCGACATTTCGATATATCGAAAATGTTGATTAATCAAAAATGTCGATGTTCCTAAATGATATCGAAAACACCGAAAGTGTGTCAGATTATCCAGAAAACCTCCGGGTTTTAGTATTAGAAAAAGCTGCCGTCTTTATTTGCAGCTTAAAACATTTGAGTAGTTATAAATAAAATAGTTTGGCGACCAAGTCCGCAAGTTCCTCTGTGTTTCACCCGTGGCCCGCCGCTATAGAGTTCACGATCGCTTGCGCAGTAAAATCTCAAAAGAAATCGGTCTTGCCGCCCAGCCTATCAGTTGTTTGGGACGTAACCCTCCATTGATCTGATTGGTTAACATTAAATGTTGCGAGATGGTTGTTCTCTTGCTGGTGTCTCCCGGTGTTTTTGATTGTTTAATAAGGTTGGGCGATGCGCCTGTGTGTGAGAGTAAGCCGAGGGGTTGAATTTGCAAAGCTACCCTCCGCTGTACCTCATTCCTAGTCTTGGTGCAAGACGTCCCTGTTCTGTATTTCCACGATCCGCCCCATTACAAATTGCCGCCAATAGAGGGCGCTATCATTCCACGAACCCGCTATCACCCACGAACCGCTATCACAGGAACGTCTTGGTAATCTCGTCGAGTATCACGTGATACAATCGCTGTGACCTATATCTGCATATTCACATTGAGGTCACAACGGCAATACGCAAGCGCACGAACAAAAATTTTAAGCCGCATAACGACCAACCAGACTGGTCACGCTACTGTAGCAGACGAAATTGTATTGTCTACTATACTGACACACTGTGTGCTGTTCTGTGTAGCAAGGACGGTCGGCCTCTTTCGTGATTTTTTGCAATTATGACGGCTAGCTGTGCTGGCGAATAATGGCCTCGCGATACTCATCACACCGTACGAAAAAGGGCGGATGGTGTATAGTTTGTAACCGGCAGCTAGTAACTTGTAAGAGTTACACCACCTTTACTAACGAAAGCCAAGAAAAGGGCTTCATCAAAGATTTAAGTGAGATTGTCGGCGAGGACCGGTGATCGAACGAGTCTGTTTCACAATATTGGTACTGTCTGCCTCAAATATAAATCAAAATTCACATTTCCCTTAAGTACACACTCAATGTTGGAGTATGATGGGTTGATGAAGCTGTCAAGTAGAAATGCATTAATTAGGGGTTCGTATGGTGTTCCATGTGCCACTCCTTTCCGACGCCTTTTCAATTTTGTCCGTCGCCTTTTCAATTTGGTCCGTCGCCTTTTCAATTTGGTCCGTCGCCTTTTCAATTTGGTCCGTCGCCTTTTCAATTTGGTCTGTCGCCTTTTCAATTTGGTCCGTCGCCTTTTCAATTTGGTCCGTCGCCTTTTCAATTTTGTCCGTCGCCTTTTCAATTTTGTCAGTCGCCTTTTCAATTTGGTCCGTCGCCTTTTCAATTTGGTCAGTCGCCTTTTCAATTTTGTCCGTCGCCTTTTCAATTTTGTCCGTCGCCTTTTCAATTTTGTCCGTCGCCTTTTCAATTTTGTCCGTCGCCTTTTCAATTTTGTCCGTCGCCTTTTCAATTTTGTCAGTTGCCTTTTCAATTTTGTCCCTCGCCTTTTCAATTTTGTCAGTCGCCTTTTCAATTTTGTCCCACGCCTTTTCAATTTTGTCCCACGCCTTTTCAATTTTGTCCCTCGCCTTTTCAATTTTGTCCGTCGCCTTTTCAATTTTGTCCGTCGCCTTTTCAATTTGGTCAGTCGCCTTTTCAATTTTGTCCCTCGCCTTTTCAATTTTGTCCGTCGCCTTTTCAATTTTGTCCCTCGCCTTTTCAATTTTGTCCGTCGCCTTTTCAATTTTGTCCGTCGCCTTTTCAATTTTGTCAGTCGCCTTTTCAATTTTGTCAGTCGCCTTTTCAATTTTGTCCCTCGCCTTTTCAATTTTGTCCCTCGCCTTTTCAATTTTGTCAGTCGCCTTTTCAATTTTGTCCCACGCCTTTTCAATTTTGTCCGTCGCCTTTTCAATTTGGTCCGTCGCCTTTTAAATTTTTCCATCGTGGGTCGCGTGACTACCACGTGACTATCCATCAAAGTACTCGGCATTATCCTGATTTATTCCAGTTGATTCCAGTACATTAGCATTAAGTGCATTGGTTGATTATGATGGATTCAGTAGGCCTACAGTTGCAATTGATTGATTTTGGCGGATTTGTATGCATGGTTTCTAGCAAAAACACTTAGGGAGTTGGGTCTAATTAGAGGAGAAACTTAAAAAAATATATATATACTGGTGGATATTTGAAGAAAAAAAACCCTGTCCTATCAGTGTGAATGTTTATTACAATGCTTTACATTAATTATCATATTTAGTTGAAATGTTCACTGATGAAATATTTATGCTTACAAATGTATAAATGTGGGCATTATACTTACAATAAAAAGGACCATGATTTAAAATTGTTCAGCTAAAATAACAAATATAATGTACATGTAACAGTAACAGAACAGTTTTCTACCATAAACTGTTAACTTTATGACCAAGTACTGGTTGTATAGTTTAATAATACCTGATACATGTACATGCATGGAGGAAGTGGTGCCAGTTTTAATCATATTTGACCCAATAAATTTTCTTTATTTTTGTTTTCAAAGGAAAAGATGTAGATTCAGCATGATAGTCTTGGTTGTGTTGGATAATGTGAGACATCTACACTGTACATACTTCCTTGCCTTAAAAGCACAAATGTGAGGTTCATCCTCCAAAATGTAATAATGCGTACACAACAGTAACATTAAATCACCAGGGGCTGATTTTACAAAGAGTTCAGATTGATCTTAACTGTGTATTATTAATCTTAATTGATGCAATGTGTGATGTCACAATACAAATCACTATGGCAAATAACTTCAGATAAATCTTAGTAAGTCCTTTGTGAAATCGACCCCATCAGGCCTTATAGTACTAATAACATTATTTGAATACATACTGTATTCAAATAATGTTATTACTATACTATAACATTATTTGAATACATACTGTATTCAAATAATGTTATTACTATACTATAACTTCTATTACATTAACTGTCAACTTTTACGGCACGCTCCGCCATTACGCACAAACGACAGCAAAATACTAGTTTAAATAGTTCTATGGGTTACTACGGTTACTACATACACACGCGGGTGTCGGTCGACAAGTTCCATTCATATTCCCCACACACGATTCCATGTGCAGCCACAGTACAATAATAGAGATCAGTGGTTCACAAACGCGGCAGTTCAGGTACTAGACTGATCACGTGATTTCTTTATTGCAAAGAATTATGCAAATTTCTACGTCACAGCGGAATGTGCCTGGAATTTTCAAGGCAGTTTGACGAGATTACCAAGACGTTCCTGTGATAGCGGTTCGGGTGATAGCGGGTTCGTGGAATGATAGCGCCCTCTATTGGTGGCAATTTGTAATGGGGCGGATCGTGGAAATACAGAACAGGGACGTCTTGCACCAAGACTACCTCATTCCTAGTTCTCTTATGAATATGGAATTTTCAACGGCCAATCACAGCGTGCGGAATGTTGGTTAGCTTGGACTTTGGACCCGTGTTGCACTGCATTATGCATGGCCTACCGGTGGGCGACCGAATGTTGTGGGGCCCGGGCCGATGCACGCGCAGTGGATACTCAGCAGTCAGCACCATGTGCGTCGTGTTTTAACGTTTGTTTACTGAAATGAACGATCGCAATTCTGATTGCGGCCACATTAAATCTAGCAAATATTCAGACTTGTCAAACTATTTAAAAAACTTTAAAATAAACTTTCTTTGGGATTTTACCACCCTACCCTCATTAACGTTAACCCTCATTTATTGTGATTTTTTTTGTTTGACTCGCCCGACGGACTAGTAAAAGATGGGTTGATTCGCCGCTGCTGTTTTCACTCGGTATTTGGAGAACGGGCGACCGCTAATTTCGAACCCTGATTATGAGTCATGACTTTGCCAACTCCTTGCGTCCGCGACATACTCCTTATGTCGGCGACTCACAAAGGCTATGTGTTATTTTGGGGCGGCCAATCACGAGTCGGTAATTGCAGGAGCGTTCTGTAAACCCTTGCTATTCGCCAAGCCAGCGGAAGCGGCAACGGTAATCATGTCTTATCTTCGTTGTAAAAGCAGGGCAAGCAAGTAATTTGATAGTTTTCGGACTAACAACAAGTGCAGAAGATCATTCCAAAACCGCAACCCTGTTTAACTGTCGTACTTCAGTTACACAGGGCTCGAATTTGGGGAGAAAATCCACAAGACTACAGGGCTTGTAGCTCAAAATCTTTACTGGACCCGACATTTTTTTACAAGACCTGATTCAAAATGTGAAAAAACCTCAAAAAACTTGCTGCCACAGTTTAACATGCATTTGACTGCTTTTATATGAACCAGAACTGAGACAAGTAAGAGAAGAGTATACTTGATTACTCATAGAATTGAAAGATAATTTATTAGACCCAAAGTCAACGCTTGAACATAATGTGTTTCTGTTATTCAATTGAAAAACACAAGACCATCGGACTTGTTAGGTCATACATGTAAGTTTACTGGCCCAACACTAAAATTACTGGCCTCGGGCCTGTGGTCCAGTGTTAAATTCGAGCCCTGCAGTATATAAGTTGCTGTTTTTAGGCTTCATCTTACGCACGGGAAATACTCGATATATCGAGTATACTCGATATTGAATTTCCGATATATCGGTTATTGAAAAAAACTGACATCGATGGACGTTACTATCAATGACTACATGGGGAAAAAAGAACATGACTGACAGAAAATTTGTCTGACTATAGGGGACTTCTTATGAAATTTTGTTATAGACGTACGTTTTTTTCTTTAAAAAAAAAGAACAATGACAATTTTCAATGCAGGTATTGAGACGATATTAACAATCAACTTTCTTTGGCCTTATATGAAAGCTTCCTCTGAGTAAAAAATCAATGAACTGAAATGATTGGACAAATGATTAGGATTAAAAACAATGATTAAGTTTTATCCCTACACTACGTATACTCAGTGCTTTTAAGTCCAAAAGAATTAAGATTTATTTTACTCTCCAACAATGCACTATAATGTACATTGCTTATCACACATCAAACAAGGACCATAACAATTGAACTTATTGTTGCAAATAATGTTTAAATGGTACAAAAATTGCCCAGAGGTGATGCCTCTGTTGCCACTTCCCAGATTGTATCATGAACTGTGGTGTGATCCCTGGCTGCACAGTTGAATTTGGCTTCTGACTGGCACCCCCCAAACGAAGATATTGAACAAATTATAGAGGCCACCATCATTAGGGCTTCATCCCCAGTTGTCACTTATTTGTAGCTCATTTGTGGACAGCACATTAAGACGAAAATGAGCGCGCTCGTTTTGGTGTAATTTATGAAGAAAATCTGAGGCGTTACTGACACGATTTGACTGCCCGGCATCCATGATGTTTGCTAATGTGCATGCGTGCTGAAATACAGCGCTGTGTGTGTGACCTGTCTGTACTACTACCTAGTCGCTGTATCAGCAGTTTTCTTGCGATGTGGTTTACTTGGAAGTGATTACGTCAGGCTTCCGAACAGCGCATTTATACGCTATACATGCTGAAAACACAAGCTGTACAGACGACATACATGTACACTGTACATTTACATAACTTATATTGAAAAAAACCAAAAAAAACCACATTATTGTATAAAGATGGTAGGAAATGTTAAGATGGTAGGAAATGTTTACGCTTACCGCACCGAGTGATGAAGAATTGTGTAGTGACGTAGCTAGTTCTGTTATGTGCAACCGGGGCCAGCCGCGGCGGATGATTGCGACGAACGACACAAAAAAGACTACACAGGTCATAGCGCTGTATGTCAGCACAGCATTAGCAAACATCATGCCTCATGGATGCCGGGCAGTCAAATTGTGTCAGTAACGCCTCAGATTTTCTTCATAAATTACACCAAAACGAGCGCACTCATTTTCGTCTTAATGTGCTATCCACAAATGAGCTACAATAAGTGACAACTGGGGAAAAAATCTCGGCATAAAAACGTGAATTTCTATTCGAAAAATGATTTCACCTCCTGGAGGTACATGGGCGTAGGGCCAAGGATCGGAGGAAGTCCAGAGTATTGGCACTATTAATGGGGCTAGATAGCCATGATAGCTCAGTTAGTACTGAGTGCCGGCACGTTAATCTCTGTTCAATCCAAAAGTTTTGTTTTAAGGTCGGTGATTGTCAGGTAATGATGAGAAAACTGGGAAAAGATGCAAAGTCTGATCAGAACATTTTTACCAATAATACCAAAAACAAGTCATATTTTCGGATAAAGTTAAGTTACTATTTTGTGTCGTGGATGAAAAAGTGGCCGTCACCAATTGAGTTACAGATGTCTTTGTCTTCAGCACTTTCAGTTCTTCAAGTTTTGTTTAAGTTAGCACTTGTCTTTTGTGTCCGATTATTTATTATTTGTTTAATGCTTCGAAATTGTGTACGCATGCCCGGAGGCTGGTCATCTCACCCCCTAGCAAGCTCGCCCCCAACAAAGTCGCCCCCTGAAAAGTCGCCCCCTACCCGGCTCGCCCCGGGTTGTTACAAAGTCGCCCCCTGACAATGTCGCCCCCAAACAATGTCGCCCCCTAGCAAAGTCGCCCCCTGACAATGTCGCCCCCTGACAATGTCGCCCCCAGTCAATGTCGCCCCCTAGCAAAGTCGCCCCCAGATGTTATTTAGTTCGGAAAATAATTAAGGCTTCTTATGGTAATATAATGGCTTAATTATTGTATTGAAAGGAATATTGAGTAAAGCCTTCTTATAGCCTGTATGTTTAGTTTGTGCTTGGGTAAAAAACGTCATCAAATAATAAACTCCATTCCCCAAATTTACATAATATTGTCAATGATTTTATTAACGTCGCTCAAATTATCGTAAATTATAACACCCAACAAATACTTAATAAACGTTATAGAAATTGTTTAAAAAAATATATTACCTAGCAATTACTGAATTACAGATATAACATTTAAAAAAATCGTTAGCCTACAATTGTTATTATACTTATACTTTTTATAGACACTTTTTTGTTTTTATAGACACTTTTTGTTTGGGGGCGACATTGTCAGGGGGCGACTTTGTAACAACCCAGGGCGAGCCGGGTAGGGGGTGACTTTGCAGGGGGCGAGTTTGTTGGGGGCGAGCTTGCTAGGGGGCGAGATGACCAGCATTTCGCATGCCCATGTCAATAGACAATAAGTCATGATACATAGTACACGCCCCCTAGCATTGCCCTAGTGAAAAAATTTGCGGGCGACTCGCTGCAAACAGTCGTTGATTAAATCTACTACCCAGAATGCATCGCGACGATGAAACTAGGTGGCGGCGGCCATTGATTTGGGCAAAACGAGACTCTGCCCACCATTTTCATCGATCTGCTCGACAAAAACGTAAAATTCAAGCACAAAACAAAAGCGTGAGTACATTTAAATACCTGATGTTGCACCTTAGACATATCAAGAAGCCAGTAGGCGTTTTTAAAGCAATTTTGTTGGGTATTTTGGTCGTTCTGAGGCATTTTTTGTGGCTACCCTATTCAAAATGATGCCATATCAGGGAATCCAGAATGGCGACGTACGTATTTCCTGGGGCGCTAGTACGAAAGATAAAAGACAAAATTTCAAAAAATGAGTACAGCGCCCCAGTTACTCACTGGGTCAAGCGGGCGACTCAATTTTGTGTGTGGCTTGGTCCGCCGGCCGGCGAGTAAACAAAAAATAAGGTAGGCTAAATCTCTGGCTACGCGTTGCAGGTTCATCTGCAATTGCTCCCCAAAATACAAAGAGTACACAGACACAAAGCAAAAAGATTCTTCTTAATATTACCTTTTTCTCGCCTTTCATTTTTCAGCAATCTTCATTTCCTTGGTGTCCTATGTACTAGTACTAGTAGTTAGTACGTGTACTACGCGTACGGGTGTCACTAATTTCCTGCGTGTACTACTGACCGAAGGCGTGAACTAAATAAATCTTACAATCTATACACAATAGGGAGGTAAATCCGACGTCATGACGTGAAGTTCTTGATCTCCATCCAAGAATTATCAGCGCCTGGATCATAATATGAGGTGGATCTCCTACAACTGCATGGATTCTGAACAGCACCAATGAGACTGATGGCGCTATTTAGGGGCGTGTCAACACATACACAGGTGGCACACCACAAACACATTTTGTGTTCTTTGAAAAGAGAACTTGATAAAGGGAGTACAGGTTGCGTGTGTTCGGGGGGGGGGGGGGGGGGGGGGGGGCGGGGAGGGAAGTGAACCGAGCATGTCTGCCCGAGGTCATGGTTTGGTATGAGTTCAAAACAAAAAAACACAGCTGAGAGAATACAAATTGGCTGGTACTTGGATTTCCCTCCTCCATGGTCAGACTTACTTGAACAAAATTGTATCTCTATGTGACTATTTATGTTTCCTTGGGAATTCAGACGGGCGGGGTCGTGGCCAAGCGATCTAGTTTACCAGACCCAAGCTCTGGTGTTGTCATGGTGTATTTTCCTTCCTCCATGCCTTGAGCAAGGCACTTGACCATAAATTGCTTCAAAAAAAGATGGGAATGTAGTGTATTTCTGCTCTACCAGCCAGGCTCCTAGTTGATGACACCCACGCCTACATCCTTACGGACTGTGAGGGGTGTAGCCCTGTTCATCAGCCCCATGCGAGTAGGTGGCAATGTGCCTCTGGTGACAGTTGATTTGGGTCGATAGCCCAAATTAATAAAGTGTAACCCACACCTAGTGGAAGGAGCCATCCGACCTTCTCTCATAATTATATTTTTTTTTTATATAAATAAATACATGTTGTTGGCGTGATTGCATAAAAATGACCGACACAATAAAATGCTACGAACATCTTGTGGTGTACTGAATTCTTTTATTTCCAATATATTTCCAATATTCCAAGTATGTAATTTTTAAACCAACATTAGAAATTGCAGCTGAATTATTTCAGGCTTTAAGCAAAACGTCTGCAGTTTTTAATTAAAACAAAAACACTTTTAAAGCAATTACAACTATGGAAATGTCAGTGTTTTATGTTTGACACAAAACCAAATACTTAATTTTGAAGAAAAAAAAAGTTTCAGCTGCATTTTTCATCTTAATAATTATTTTATGGACAGATAAATCATAAACATTTCCTTGATCATATAGGTACAATCACCATTGGCAAAAGTCTGTAGAATTGACATTTTTGATAAACCTTCAGTAAAGATACTGTTAGATTTCTTTAAAGTACTATATTTAAATAATGTATTGCTTTGTACAGGTACCTTTATGCTAATTAATTACATTAATGCTGAGTTAAGATAAATTATGTTCATTACACAATTCCTAGTAGGCCTATGACTAAACAAATTTTTTGTTATGACTTCAACAACCCTGAACCAATGCTGAAAGTAGAAGCTCAGGACCCAGATCTCAGACGTGTCAAAATTCACTGAAAACCATACACACGTCTACCTGTCTGAGTTTTACTATGGTCTATCACACTGATGCAGTGATCACATGAGAGCTAGTGGTAAATGGGTGTTTTGAGCAAAAGTAATTGTGAGGAGTGCTATTCTTATTAGTGTTTCAAAGTATATTTCATTGTTTAACAAAATGTTTAAATAATTACAAATTGCTTTGTTTTATCTGAAATGTAAACTTCTGCTTAATAATTTTGTTTTGGTACCTTTTTGATTAAATTAAATTAATTAGGTGACATAAATTATTCTGTTCATTAAAATTTTTAAATTACACAATGTTTTATGCACCATTTCTTA